>PVJI01000512.1:0-255901 GCA_004026765.1 Micronycteris hirsuta
GGAACCGCCCCTCCAACCCCGGACCTGCCGTCTGCTCACCAGCTCGCCGCGGGGTCACCGAGCGCTCTCCCTCCGCCCTGCTCCTCCCGGCTCACCAGACTGGATGAATGTGTCTTCCTTAATTCCTTGGTTGTCGGACTTCCTCTCAATTCGATTTTCTGTCAGATCTGGCTGTTTTTGGTTGTGTAAATTTCTGATTTTTTTCCTTGTTTGGTTGTGCAAGGCGGCACGGTGCATTCACCTATGCCGCCATCTTAGGAAGTCCTCACTTCAATATTTTTATTCTTGATATTATACTTTACTCTCAGTAGCTTCATTCACGGAAGGAGGCACTTTCTGATCTTGTCCCTAGATTTATTTTTCTATTTTTGTATCTAGATTTTTCTGGAGCCTGCGGCCCTCCCTGTGTTTGCTGACCACAATAAGCAGAAGAGAAGAAAATAAATTAAAAAGGCAAAGTGAGAAAGCGTATAGATACAGACATGGAGGAAAGCGGAAAGCCAGGAAGGGAGAAGAAATCATGTCAGGGTTCCTTCCTGGTCAGGCCTGAGGACTCTGATGCTGAAGGGTGAAGGGCCTCTCCTGCCCTGGAGTGTGATCCACGCACTTTCGAGGAATGTGGACAGCCTTATCCACCCCAGCCCCCGCACGCGTGCACACACGTGCACTCAGGAGCCCCTCAGACATATGAGGACAAGGTGCCTATTCTTTGGGACTTAGGGCCTAAAGGTTCCTTAGGAAATGGGAAGAGATTACCCACCCCTAAGCCTTGGATTTTTCCAAAAGAATTAAGGCCTTCTCAGTCTTTAATATGGGCCCTAAAAAGTATAATGCACCGCAGATAATTTAAAATGCCCCCTAGAAAAGTAGGATCGATCCGGGACGGTGAAAGCATTGCTGAACAGGAAACCCAAAAAGCCCTGGATCCCACAGAACTTTCCCTGGTTCTCTAGCCTACTGGATGTGACTGTGCTTTCACTTGCTTGAAATCTTGTTGTGGCCTCCTTTTGAACCTTGTCAGCCCTGATCTGTGGTGACCCAGTTGCCAGCAGCCAGAGTGACCCCAACTGCCTGGCGTTGAGCTGAGCACCCTCTGCTGATAAGGACTGTGCATCAGGTGTCTCATTCATGCTAACCTGGCCTGATAGATTCTAACTGGTTTCTGTCATATGATCACCTGGACTGACACGTGTGCTATACTACCTGTGTCCCTGAGGTGCCCTGGGTGTCAGCACACTTCCAGGACAGGACAAGCCCTGTAGTGGACAGGAGTGAAAAAGGGCCAGCAGGCCTAGTCCTGAGAGCTGTCAAAGGGAGGATGTAGCTCTGAGCTCTGCAGCGTCTGGTGATGCCAAGTCTAAACCCCAGGGGAGTAGGTCTCTCCTTCTCCCACCCTCTCTCTGTCCAGTCAGTGAGGCCAGGACTGTTATGTATGTAACTTTTAAGCTTAGTCTTGAGTGTACATATTGCTTAGGATAATAACCTTGAAGACTGAGTCAGAGTACCTATATTGCTGAACCCAATGAAGAAAGGGAGCTCTCCGTGGAACTTAGCCCCAACAGCAAACCTGTCCTTCAGCAGGAAGAGACAATCCACCTGTGGGTCTGGCAGGGGCGCCAAGTGCCAGGTCTGTCCCAGGTGATGGACTTACTGAGCAGCTTTCTGCCAGCAAGTGGACTGCAGGCCTGGTATCTCCAATGGACTTGAAGCACAGTCGCTTTTAAAAATGTTTCTTTAGGAGAGGGAAAAAAGGACTCTTTAGTAATTTCCTAAAAATGGTCTTTCTGAGATTTGTGTGTGAAGTAGGCAGAGAGGGACGAGAACACACAGCGATCTTCCAGACCACAAGAATGAGATTCTGCCTGCTTTACCCACCATCGCGACAGCATAGAGAAAAGGATAAAAGCTAGATCGTCCTTAGAGGAGTTCATGGTCTGTAGTAAGGAGACAGAGGGATTAGGTCTAGAGAAATTCTGAGAAATCTATCTGTAAATATAAATGGAGGTAACAGTGGTTGATTCAAGTGGAAGGAGTTATTCTGTGATAGTACAGTTATAGAAAAATGGCCCAGAAGGTGGCTTGGAATGATTACTTTTAGTCATTCATTAATGCCTCTCATGATACCTAGAGAACTCCTGGGGAGGGGACAGGACTACCTAAAATTTAGTCCTGCTGAGAACCCATGTGCCTCTGTTGTCTCGCTTCTTACAGTCCGAGAGTCCCCCCAAGCAAAGGCCCGCTTGCAGTGAGTGAGACCATCCGTCAGCAGCTCCCATCCGCAGGCAGCTTCTCTTCCGCTGTCCAGGCCTCCTCGCTGCCCGCCCTCTGCCTGTGCACTCCTCCTTCTGTGTCCGTTACAACTAGGTCGGGTGCGTTTATCAGAAAACCCAAAACAATAGTGGCTCCAACAGGCTGGAGATCTCTTTCTCTGTCTTTCTCCTGGGAGGAGCCTGGGGCCCTGACTGAGGGGAGGCAGCTGAGGGCTTCCAGAGTAGTGAGCGGAATCATCTGGCTTCTGCGCTCCTTCCTTTTCCTTCGCAGTCCTTCCTGTGTTGTCTTAGAGTCCGAAGTGGATGTTTGAGCTCCAGCCTTCATACCCATGTTCCCAGCAGCAGGGTGGATGAAGGGAAGAAGGAAACACTTTTCCTCCTTTTTTAATTTTCTTTTTATTTTTTACTTTTCCTCTTTTTTAAAAAAATACTTTCTTTGTTTACATTTAATGTAATTTCAGTCAAGAAGGCATCAATGAGAAACAACATTGGGCAGTAAAAGGAAGAGACTCTAAGAGGCAGAATGGTTCTACATACAGAGAGTAACGGGGGCTCAGAGCTGCGGAACCTTGATTTATGTGGGAGCAAATAATAGCCATGAATTGGCACAAATAGATGTGGCTGATGGCAGCTTGTTCAGATCTCACTCTGAAAGCACTTTTCTTTTTAAGGAAATTCCTAGAAGTCCCACATACGTTTCCACATGTATTGCATTAACCAGAACTTAGACACATGGCCATGTCTAGCTGTACAGGAAAGTCTGGGAAATGTAATCTTTTGACTGATGGCACTGTGCCCTGCTAGAGCAGGAAATCCGTACCGTGTGGCAGAGGGAGCGGGTAATCGGCAGGTGGTTAGTGGGAAGTGGTGAAGGGTTCAGTGCCTGACACTTAGCTCTTAGTGCCTTTGGCTTATGTAAGTATATTTTCAGCTTTTTAACCAACTTTTGTTTGTTGTTTTGTTTTGCCTCCTTAGAAGTCGTATACAACTTTGCAAAAAAAAAAAAGAATCAGGAAAGGATTGCTTAGGGGCAGATGTCCAAAGGGATAAAAACAAAGCATCTGACTCCAATACTACTTTTCCATTGGAAAGCTATCCAGTTTCTTTTATCATTATTACAGGTACCTAGGTTCATGCTGCCATATCAGAGAGAAATTTGTAGGTAGATTAGTCATACTGTTTTATTCCTTATACTCATTACTTTGCTCTTAATTGTCTTTGCTAATCAGACTCTTTTTATAGTGATGTGGCTTTCAAAGCACATATACTGTATTTTTTTTATTATGAAAGTAATGTATTTGTATTGCACAAATTTGGAAAACATAGGAATAAAAAAGTTAAATCACCTATAATCCATTAGGAGATAAAATATTAATATTTTGATTTATCTCCTGAATCTTTTTTCTGTGCATTTAAATATGTTTATGAAACATGCCGTGAATATTTTCCTATGTTATTAAAAATATTCATGAATCCATCTGCCCCTTTTTTTGGACAATCAATCTATTATAATCATTATAAACAACACTGGTGAACAGCTTTCAGATGAATCTTTTTGCCTTGATCTCTAATTAGTTTCTTAGAATAAATTTCTGAACATGGAATTGCCAAATGAAAAGATGAGAGCATTTTTAAGGCTTTTGATATATTTTGCCAACACGTCTTCAGAAAAATGTGTTGATTAAACTCTTCAGCAGCAGTATTTAAGTGTGCCTGTAGCCTGTGCCATGAGCGCAAACTCTACTCCATACTAGAATAAGAACATGCTAGGCCTGGCTTTTAATATACTGGTTTTACTCAGTTAAGAATGGTAAAGCTGTTTTTTTAGTGGCTAAACTGGTTAATGTTATGCATATATCTTTTTAATGGGGTGATATATTGTCTTTTCTTTTTCCTTTTGCATTTGACTTTGGGGGTACAGATCGTGTCCAGCCTTCAGCCATCAGAAATGTCCGTTCCTGGAGCAACATCCCCTTTATCACTGTGCCGCTCAGCCGCACACACGGCAAGCCCTTTGCCCACCGCAGCGAGCTGAAACATGCCAAAAGAATCGTGGTGAAACTTGGAAGTGCTGTAGTGACCCGAGGCGATGAATGTGGCCTGGCATTAGGACGCCTGGCATCTATTGTTGAGCAGGTAATTGCCAAGATGGAAAAGTCTACTAAACTAAAAAATAAACAGAGTTTTTAAGCTGTCATTTCAGGTTTATCAGCTTGTACAAATAATCTTGATTTGAGTGCAGTAGATTTAACCTGATTTGAAAACTCCCTTCCCTGCTGAAGGTGCCAGTGGGGGACAGCATCCCAGGGCAAGCAGAGGGAGTCGAGGAGGAGAGTGGTTTCATTCAGTTCGCCCTTCAGGCTCCTTAGCGATAAGTGTTTCTTAATCTGGGCCACACGTTAACACTGTCTGAGGACCTGGAGGTGCCTGGGCTGCCCACAGTCATTTAACACACTTCCATGGGGTGGGGCTCACGCACCAAGTGTCCAGCGTCCCAGGTGACTCTTGACACGTAGTTAGGGTTGAGCACGTCGGTGGACGTGGGTAAGTACTGAACTTTTCTTTTCCCTGTTTTGTGGGCTTTTTCTTTTTTTAGTCCAATAATCTTGAAATAAATATCTGCTATCATTGCAAAGATTTTCCAAGTCCAGACATTTAAAAGGACTCACCAGACTCCACAGAGAAAACCTATGTAAGGCTTTCATTTAAAGGCACAGGATATGCGCTGCCCTGTGTGGCTCAGTTTGTGGGAGTGTCATCCTGTAACTGGAAGTTTGCAGGTTCAATTCCTGGTCAGGGCTTATACTGCTGGGTTGCAGATTTAATCCCTGGTCTGGGTACATACGATCTCTGGTCTGGGCACATGTGGGAGGCAACCAGTTGATGCTTCTCTCTTGTATCGATGTTTCTCTATCCCTTCCTCTCTCTAAAAGCAATGGAAAAATAATGTCCTTGGGTGAAGATAAAAAATAAATAAAATAAATATATAAAGGCAAAGGATACAGGTGACGAGAGAGAATGCGAGCAAACACTGGGGCGGGTCTGAGAAACAGACACGCCGCTGCACACAAGCCCCCTGGGGTCCGTATGTGGAGACAGGGACCACCATTTTTTCCAGATTGAGTCAGAAGAGATCTGTGTAAGGAATCTTGGCTTTGGAAAGGCTCAAAGCAGAAGTTTCTGATGCGGATTTAATGCTCCACTGGCCATGTGGGCCAGGCTGACCGCAAATTATCTGAGAAAGAAACTGACCTTGGGGGTTGACAGTCGGAGTTTTGGACTTTAAGCATGTCACAAATCCCACTACCCTTATCTTTGCCAAGAGCAAGGCTCAGCAAACTTTTTCTGTGAAGGGCAGATAGTAAGTATTTTAGGCTTTGTAGGCCACGTGGTCTGTGCCTCAACTACTCAGTTCTGCCATTGTAGCACGAACGCCACCTTAGACAGCAAGTAAATGAATGGACATGGCTGTGTGTTCTTACCAGTCTGATTATAAAAACAGATGCAGGTCAGATGTGACCTGCCGGCCATGGTTTGCTGGCCCTTGACCACGAGTCAAAAACCAGACAGCCAGGCATCCTGGAGATGAAGCTAGAGCTTTTCCATTCTAGCCCTCTATCCTTTATAACCATATTTTCAGTTTTTATAATAACTTTACTAAGGAGTTGGAAACTGCTAGCCTGAAACTTGATGGCATTTTCTTCTTATATTTTCTATGCTAAGCAATTATTATCAAATCTGCCTCCCAGATTGAGCCCATTAGATCAATTCAGTTTAACAAATATTTGTCGAAGGGCTACATTTTGAAGGACTTAACAGACCTCTGAAGGGCCTCTCTGCTACTGGGGCGCTAGGACTGGGACTCCCAAAACAATTAGGTGATTGTTTAAGGCAGAGTATTCAAATGAGTGGGACTACATGGCATTGACGGATAGGTCCCGGGGCAGAAAAGTCAAATGACAGTGTGGTTGTTGGGGCCTCCTAGCAGAGTTGGGGCTCAGCCTGGACCTTTACAGATGGTTGGGTTTGTACCAACAGAAGGGGACTGTTCCATGCCGCCAGGTGCACAGGTGAGTGGTGCCCTGCAGTTGTGCAGGCTTCCGTGGAAGGAGAGGCTCTGCAAGTGGGTTGCAGAGAGGGGACAAAAACAGGCATGAGTGAGGCATGTTGGTGGGCCAGGGGGGAGGTGAGATTGTGAGCAGTGGTCGTGATCGTCTCAGGGCGAGTGGGAAGTAAAGCAGATCATTCCATCAGGCAGGGCTTTGGCAAGGTAGAGCAGTTGGGATTTAATCTCAAAGCAGTATGAAGATTCTGAGCAAAGGAGAAAGTTAATGGGAACAGTGGGAGAACTTGGTAATGATCTTAGGTCACCAGCTTCCCTTCTAGAGACACCCAGGGGCCTAATGGAAGGGCTTTCTAGACTAGGGCAGTACTAATACATCTTGTCCAAGGCATCTGATCATGCTAGGTGAATGCTGGAACCAACTTAAAGTGGCTTCCACTGGCCAAAGATGGATGGTCATTACTGCAATGAGTTTAAACACATGAAATATGTTTAAATCCATGAATTCATAATGACACTTTAAAATAGCTCATTGGTCATCTTTGGAGGATACTAGAGAACCTACTCATTATACTGAAAACGATAAATAAAGGGAAAGAGACGCACATCTGCCCTGCCTTTCACAAACAGACGCTACCTCCAGGTGAGCAAATGGTTAATGAAGGAAAATGTCCCTTTATGGAAGTGAACAAAGCCTATGAATGAAGAAAAAATGAATGATTTCAAATGCCAGCATTTTGCAACCCTAATAATTAATAGGTCTTTGTGATGGTCATACACAGCTGCTAACAGCACACACAAAAAAAAGATGACCAGGCATTATGTATCCTGTCGATGGACACTATGACCTATAAATTCTCGACAAAACAAATCAAGCCTCCGTACCTGATAGCAGTTTACAGAACTATAGAATCAGCGTTAAACCACAGCACAGGGACACAAGCAGGAAAATTGAGGCAGGGAAGCCCTGAAGGACAAACAACCTAGTTCCTTTAACAAAAAAATATCAAGGGAAAAATGCTGGAGTAGGAACCTATGGACTAAAAAAGATGTAAGAGACATTTCATACATCTCTTAATGTATGGGCTTAATTTGCACCTCAGTTTGAGCAAGGTGAAAAAAATCAAAAGAAATGTAAACACTGACTTGATATTTGATATTAAGGAATTATTTAAATGTTTTAGACCAGCGGCCCCCAATCTTTTGGTACCAGGAACCAGTTTCATGGAACACAGTTTTTCCGTGGACCCTGGGTGGGGAGGGGGTCCAGGGGGACAGGAGGCGGAGCTGAAGTGGTAATGCCATTGAAGCTTCCCTCACTGGCCCACCTCCTGCTGTGCAGCCTAGTTCCTAACTGGCCATGGACCAGTACCAGTCTGCAGCCCCAGGGTTCAGGACCCCTGTTTTAGATGACATTTGTTTTGTGGATGCATGCATATGTATTCCCTGTCTTAGCAGTTATTGCTGAAATATTTACAGGTGAAGTCATGTGTCTGGGGCCTTGGAGCTTTATAAGGAGTATTGATTGCAAAGTGAAAAAATGGCCATGAGAGGGAGTTGTTGAAGAGGAGTGATGAGTACGTGGGAGTTCATAATATTCTTACTACTTTGGTTAAGTATGAGATTTTCTGTGATAAAAAGTTATTTTTTAAGCCCTGGCCAGTGTGGCTTATTTGATTGGGTGTTGTCCCGCAGGCCGAAAGTTCACTGGTTCGATTCCCGGTCAGGGCACCTGCCTAGGTTGCAGGTTTGGCCCCCAGTTGGAGTGTACACAAGGCAACCAATTGATGTTTCTCTCTGTCTTTCTCCCTCACTCCTCCTCTCCCTGAAAAGCCCTCTCTCCCTTCCTCTCTCTCTAAAAGCAATGAAAAAGTGTTCTCAGATGAGGATTTTAAAAAAGTTATTTTTTGAAATCATGATTGATCATGGATGGCTGTTTGTGATTTCCTGAACCAGGTTATAGTGTTCAAGCATCAGGAAGAAAGGACAGGTTAGGAATATTGACTTTGTTTGCATCTTGAACCTTTGACCCTTTCATGTGGATCTGTCCCAAGGAGGGAACAAATGCCTGGGTTCCGGGCAGACAGAGCAGAACAGGGTGAGCGTCTGTCCCTGGTCTAGCCAGAGGTGACCCGGGGGATCAGACATGCCCCAGAAACAGCCTCATCTCTCCAGTTCACGCCTCAGAATTTGAGAAGCCATCTGCTAAGTTTATGTTGCAATTCCTGGCTCCTGACTTCTGTTCTGGGCTTTTTCCCCCTGTAACAACTAGGCCTTTTGCAAATACTAAACTACAACAGGTGCCATCAAGCCCTGTAGATGTCACACCCGGCTATACACCAGAATCCCCCATTAAAAACTTCTGATTCCTGTCTGCCACCTGCTTACCAGATTTGAGTCAGCAAGTAGGAATCTGCATCTTTACCAAGTAACCTGGGTGATTCTTCCCGGGGCCAATCCATTACTGCTCCATAAACCAGCTTTTGGGATCCACTCAGTTGTCCATCCCACCTGAGTTTCTTGGGAAGCAAGGAAAGAGATATTACAAGTGACTTGTGCCTTTTTCATCCTCAATGTCAGGTGTCAGTGCTGCAGAATCAAGGTCGAGAGATGATGCTGGTAACCAGTGGAGCCGTAGCTTTTGGCAAGCAGCGCTTGCGCCACGAGATCCTTCTGTCCCAGAGCGTGCGGCAGGCCCTGCACTCGGGGCAGAACCAGCTGAAAGAGATGGTGAGTGCTGCTTGCCCACCCCCTGTACCAGGGGTCCTCAGGTCACCTTTCCTCCCTCCCACCCACACCTTGTCTGTTGGTGTGTTACAGGCAATTCCTGTCTTAGAAGCTCGAGCCTGTGCAGCCGCGGGGCAGAGTGGACTGATGGCCCTGTATGAAGCCATGTTTACCCAGTACAGCATCTGTGCTGCCCAGGTGAGACGCTGGCCTTTGCGCAGGGCCGTGGGACCTGTGAGGGTGATTCCCATGGAGCAAGAAGACTGAGAAGGGCTCTGGAGCCAGACTGCCGGGAGACAGTCTCAGCTTCACCACTTGTTGGTTGGGAGATCTGGAGAAAGTCTTTTAAGTCTAACGTTTATGTGCCTCCGTGTCTTCATCTGAAAAACAAGGATAAGATCAGCCCTACTTCAGAGGGTTTTTCACGAGCTTAATGAGAAAGATATGAAAAGCATTTAATACAGTGTCTGGTACACAGTACACTCTCAGCGTTAGCTCTGGTTGTTGTACTGACACCTCTTGGGACTACCCCAACTGCTGATGCTCCTGAAGATAGAAAGCGTAGATGTCTTTATTTCATTAGCAACTTGGACTTCAGGTGGCTTGCTTCACTTGGCACCTGGTTGCCTTATATAATAGATATCGATTAAGTATTGAAGGTCGCAAGGAACGCTGGTGGTTGGTTGGTTTTTCATTCATTCAGCAAATATTTTTTGAGCGCTGATGGTGTACCACAAAATCTGTTAAGCACTGGGGATACTGTGGTAAACAAATTGGCCATGGTTCCCATGCTTGTGGAACTTAAAAGTTTTTAGTGGTCACCTCTGAATGTTCTAGAACCTTCTTTCTACATTATTTCTTTTTTACCTAAATTTCCAGAATTTTTTTCAATTGTATTTTTCATCAGCCAAACAACTACACACTGAATAGACGTAAATATCACAAAACAACTGAACAGTCACTTTATAAAACAATGGGAACAACCTAACTCCCCAGGTTATTATTTTTAAACTCCTTTGCTGCCTCTGGTCCATTTGCACAGATGTTATTTTACACGGGTAATGTTATATATGTGTCCCCTCAGAGTTTGCTCTTCATTTCCTATTGCTTTGTTTCCCCACCATTTTTACAGTTGTTATTTAGTGACGTTCTGGTGTTATTCCAGAGTGTCCTTGAAAAATGAGCTGAAACAGAAAGGTATGGACTTGTCTACCTGTTTCCTGTAGCTGGAGACCTCACTCTCTGTCAGCTTAGATATTTTTTCTGTTAGCATAAGTGCAATGGAAGCCTCAATTTCTGTCACTTTCCTGTCTTTTCTGTGTCACAATCCAATGACAATTTTTGTCTTTAAATTTTTAAAAGTGCCTTGAGCCAGGTGAGGACATTCATGTCCAGGAGCTGTGTTTTTGTTTTGTTTTGCTGTTTTCTGGGTTTTTTCGTTGGTTGGTTGGTTGGTTTTAATGAAAGTCACATTAAAAGTCAGTGCATGTTGCCTGGCTGGTGTAGCTCAGTGGATTGAGCGCGGGCTGGGAACCAAGCGATCCCGGTTCGATTCCCAGTTGGGGCACATGCCTGGGTTGCGGGCCAGGTCCCCGGTGGGGGATATGTGAGAGGCAACCACATATTGCTGTTTCTCTCCCTTTCTTTCTCCCTCCCTTCCCCTCTGTCTGAAAGTGAATAAATAAAATCTTTAAAAAAAAAAAAAGTCAGTGCACGTTAGCCATTGTTCCCATTAATACTGATATGAAAGAAGGAGCTCCCCGCTCCACGTCCAACAAGCATCTGTCCTCGGGCCCCTTCTCTCCTGCCTTTGCCTTCCCCAGTGGTCTTATCTACCGGAAATCTTTACCCTTTGTACTTTATCCTGTAGTTTTTTCTTTACTGATTCTGTTTCGAAGATCATTTACTTTGGCTTTTGGAAATCTCTAGTAAGTTGTTTGTCAGGTTAAAGACTTATACAAGTATAGCAGCTTATTTTCTCTTCGTAGAAATGAAACCGACTTGCATATTAAAATGTCCTTCTCCAGGCACATACTTTTCTCTCTTAGGGCTCTTGTCTCCTACCTCTTATTTGTTAAATTGCTGGAGCCACAAGTATTTTCAAGAGACCTTTATACCTCCTGCTTGCCTCTACTACACACATGTGTTTACTTTTATTGTTTGATCTTTTACCACCAGGACTAGAGTCTATATGTTCTCCTTTGACCCAGTCCTGTTTCCCACAGGACTAAACTTTTCTGAAAAGGAATTCATGATCTATCCTTATAAAAATATGCCCCATTCCATTTTCCCCAAAGCATCAACATTTTTATTCGCCATTCCAACAGCTAGTACAGGGCCTGGCATTTCAGAGGTACCCAATGTATTTTTTTTTAAGATTTTATTTATTTATTTTTAAAGAGGGAGAGAAACAGCAATGTGTTGTTGCCTCTCGTGCGCCCTCTACTGGGAACCTGGCCCGCAACCCAGGCATGTACTCTGACTGGGAATTGAACTGGCAAGCCTTTGGTTTGCAAGCCGACACTCAGTCCACTGAGCCACACCAACCAGGGCCCAATGTATTTTTATCAAATGAGTGAGTGAATTATTTCATTTAGACATGTTACCATTTTGTCGTCATCACCCACATTTTATATCATTCAGACTGCTATTATGTTAGTTACCACCACCAGACCCTCGTTCAGGGCGTAGCCTTTTCCACTATTTCAATACCTCCCTTCTTGACCACCTGCTCCAACCATTCCTACGTCAGCCTGCCTTACACACTAGAGCCCCATTGGAGGGTTTTCGGTGAAACTTGTTCATGAGCTTCAGGGTTTGTTACTATTTAGTTTTTGCCCTCATCCCCATTTACCTTTCTCTCCTGCTAAACACTCCTGAAAACTTAGAGTCAAGCCGGGAAGCAGAGCTGACTGCCAGCACCACACACAGCTCTCCCCTCTCCCTCTGAACTAAGTTATGCCAGTCCTTTCAGTGTGTGACTGCAGATTCGCCTCCATAAACCTCTCAGACCACTCCCACGTGCTCAGACACAGCCTTTGCTCGCTGTGGTAGTGGCCAGCCGCAGAGCAAGGACAGTGACGACACGGCCCTGTTGCCTTTCATCTCACATGCTCCCCCGCTGGGTAAACCACTCATTCCTTCCCCCACCAGAGGAGCCGCAGCCAGACCCTGACGCAGATGCTGAGATGTGAAGATGTTTTAGAAACTAATGGCAGTCATTGCTTTCCCCAGTATCACTCTAAAGTCGATATATTAATTTTCTTAGTTTTGTAAATGGATGAGATTTGGTAGCTCTCAAAATTAAAGTATTTTTCCAAGAAATCCTGAGCATCAGTAAATCTTCCAAGTGATTCTGACTTTTTCCCCATCTCCAGAGAAATTGGGTGAGCCTCCAAAGCTGCGTTCCATTGCGATCTGTGTTGGGTCTCAGAAGCCTGAAGTTTGACTCCCCCGGTGTTAGCATCTTAGCATGCTATTCCTTCTAGGAAGTTCATCATTTTTCTCCCTCCTGTGTTCTTGATCTATTTAAACCTTTTAGATTTTGGTGACCAATTTGGATTTCCACGATGAACAAAAGCGCCGGAACCTCAATGGGACCCTTCATGAGCTCCTCCGAATGAACATCGTCCCCATTGTCAACACAAATGACGCTGTTGTCCCTCCAGCTGAGCCCAATAGTGATCTCCAGGGGGTAAATGTGGGTGAAGTATTCCTAAGGGTCCAGCATGCTGGACACACTAATGCCGCGCTATGCTGCATGCACTAACACCGGAAGTCGGGCACTTACAAGATGGAGAAACTGGGAGAGGAGGTGGCATCGTGAGCGGTGGTGCATAACTCTTCTGGAGTCAGAGGGTTTCATTCAGCGGGGCGAGGTGTGAGAGTGGTTTAAGACTTAAGATGGCGCTGTGGGCATGGCTTGTGCACGTGAGCGGCTGGAACGGTGCATGCTTGGGAAGGGGGTTGCCAAGCAGGCGTCGTGTTTTGCAGATGGAAGGGCCCTGCAAAACCTGTCATCCACGTACTTGGTCATTAATTTTGCCTGCCAGAGCTTAACTACTCAGTTTCTGTGAACTTCTTTTTGAACTGTATAGCTCATTCTCTTCTGACTTTTTATCTGCATTCAGGTTATTAGTGTTAAAGATAATGATAGCCTGGCTGCCCGACTGGCTGTGGAAATGAAAACGGACCTCTTGATTATTCTTTCAGATGTAGAAGGTACAAAGCAATGCCTTTTCCTTTTATCCAGCCTTTGTTTTAAATACTACATGTGGAGCGCTTGAGTTTCCCTCTTTGTTTGAGTTCTTCTGATCTTTTCTTTTTTTACCATGGACCATTATTTTCTGAGCTGTGCAGTCTGACGAAGGGTTAGTCCTGGAGACGCAGTTTAAATGCTGAAAGGCTGACATCTCCAGACACTTTCGATTCGTTTTTTGTAGCAGCTTTATGGAGATATCATTCACATACCATGCTGTACCAGTCGTCTATTTAAAGTTTACAGTTCAGCGTTTTTAGTGTCCTCATACAGTGTTCCAGCCCTCATCACGGCTTTAGAACCCTTTTATCACCAGCACAGGAGTCCCCGTGCCCGTTAGCAGTCACTCTCTCTTCCCCACAAACTCCAGCCCAGCGCAACCTCCGATCTATGTTGTCTCTGTTGATTTGCCCCTTGTGGACATTTTATATGAATGAAATCATACACTGGTGCTGCTTTGAACTTCACGTACAAGTTTTAGTGTGAGCATCTTTTTGATTGTACCTAGGTGCAGAATTGTTGGATGATATGGTATAACTCTGTGTTTAGCCTTTGGAAGACATGCCAGACTGTTTTCCAAACCATGTATACCATTTAACCATGTAAACCATTTCCAGAATGGCATAAAATGCACCGTTTTACATCCCCACTCGTAGTGTATGAGGGCTCTTGTTTTTCCACATCCTTGCCAACACTTACCTCTTGTTATCTGCCTTTTAGATTATAGCTGTCCTAGTGGTATAAAGTGATCCATCATTGTGTTGATCGCTTTCAGCTTTTAATGTAGTTAATGAGACAGATTATTTTAAATTGGAGCCACTGCAGAAAATCCAGGCTGTGTGGCCACCATGTCTAATGTGTTATTCTAGTCCTTTCTCCCTCCTCATGGAGGTGCCCCTCTTGGCTCCAGTTTGACTCTACATTCACTTCCCGTTTTCCTAAGCTATTCCCATTTACATTTTGACCCATAAGGAATATGAGAGCCATGTCGAAAATAGGCCAAGCCTACAGGATCCCCAAAGTCCCCCATTACCTTCCCAGGAGGTCAGAAAAACCTGGTTGGTTCCCAGCCCACACCCCAGGCAAACTAACATGGCCAGGCTTGTTCTCCAATTTGCACTCCACCCGCGTAAGGTCAGGGCAGGGGCTGTAGGAGCAGATAGAGGTGGATCGGTCGGTCTCCTGCCCGTGTGGGAGGTCAGAGATACCATGTCAGTGTCTCTACCTGTAAAAAGTCTTGGTACCATGTTTGTCCATTGTACATGTGAAATCTCAGGATAGGAGTGGCTAATTTGGGGTAAGAGTAAGCCACCCTAGAGAAGAAGGCATTTTGATTTAATCAGCAGGGTTTTTTTTATTAGATTTCTACTGTGCTCAACTGCTGCTCTAGGTCCTTTATGAATGTCAGTTTATTCAGTCTTTGCAACATCCCTGTAAAGTCTGTAGGGCGGCCCAATTATTCAGATGGAGAAATAAAAAAATAAGTTCATGTCAGTTAAATGGTATATCCAAAGTCACATAGCTAGGTCTTGGTAGAGGGCAGTTTCTACTCTTACTCTTTTCAATTAAAAAGTCTGCACTCTTCCCTCGGAAGGATGTGAATCTGAGAGATCAGTGTGTAAAACCCAACTTGAACTAGACTCCGGTGAGCAGCTTTAGTGTAGCCCCGTACACCAAAACTGGCCATCCAGGTTTGGCTCTTTAGCTCTGATTGGTTATCCACTGGGTGCTGATTTTTAGAACAATATCAGGATTGGAAGTATCCCCTTGCTGGGTTTGGGAGGCTGCGATCATGGAAAAAGAGTAGGCAGAGTATCAGAATGTAGGAACCTCTAGATGTCTCCGGAGAAGGTCTGGCTTAGAATAGTCCAACCTTGCCCATCCTGTTGTATGAAACCGAAACAGCCTCAGAACCCCAGCCCGTGACCTCCGCGCACAGTATCTCTGGGAAGAACTGACCCCAAATTCCGGGAACTGTGATTTACTGGTTCACAGTGGACAGAGATTGTGAGAGATGTCACTGCTTGCTGTCACTGCTGCACACTGACTTGTTCTGTGTGGACACCGATTTCCTCCTTCCCCTGACTCCTGCTTCCCTAGAAAGGCTGTGCATGGCAGGGCTGTGTTAAAGCTTTGGAACAGGGGAGCAGAGGGTGTATTTTAGCACAAGAAGAGCAGTGAGTTAAACCAGGAGCATCCCTGTCCCAGATGTCCTCAGCCAATCTGTGACCAGGTGCTGTTCCTCCCTGCCTGTGTCCCCCTTAGGCCCAGATGTGACTCTGTTTCCTCAGGCCCCTCTTTCCCCTTCCAAGGCTCCAGCTTGCTCAGAGTGAAATTGTGAGGATTTTTGATCTTGGATTGTATGCATATAACATTTCACGTAATTCTTTTGTCACTCTCCTAGTTATATAAGGGACACAGGCTTTGTGGTGATAAATCCAGACTGAATGCAAGAGCCGTGCGCTCTTCTGCCGACTCAGCCTGCCCTTCACAACAGCTCACCCATCACATGGGTGTATAATAAGGCTCTGTGAGAGTTCATGAGAACCGGTTTCGCATTTCATCCTGCCGGGAAGCAGTCACGTTAAACAGTTGTGGCTGCTGTGCTGTTTCCGTAGAAGTCACTCATCTTTTTCAGTTCCACCCTTTGGTTCAGCATCATAAGTAGCCACGGCAGAGATGAGGGCATCTTCGGGGTAGACTGTGGGTGGGGCTGATAATTCTGTGCCGAGGACGTGGCCATGCCCTGATGCTGGCAAACATTGGCTCGTTAAGCCTGGTTACAGAAGTATGTAAGGCGAGTCCTCCGGGAGCTGCTTCTCAGTGTGGGTGGGCACCACTGGTCCCTCGCTCTCTTTTCTGGGTAGCACTTGTGGGACAGCAGGGTCTGTCCGGACAAGGTAAGTACGCAGTGGTCGGCAGTGCCTGGGAGGCCTCTCTTGGGGGGCACTTACTTCCACTGAAGCGGGGTGATTGGCCCTTGTTTACTTTTTAGGCCTCTTTGACAGCCCCCCAGGGTCAGACGATGCGAAGCTCATTGATATATTCTACCCTGGAGATCAGCAGTCCGTGACGTTCGGAACCAAGTCGAGAGTGGGCATGGGCGGCATGGAAGCCAAGGTGAGCACTGGGCCCTCACCGCCTGTGGCAGCGCTGAAACCAGAGCACTGCCTCATCGTTTCACGTTTGCAGTTGTTTGTGGGCTAACAGTTTACATGTGAGGCACATGTCTAAGTACAGGCTTAATGCACTGCGTACCAACATTTAGTCGTGTCTGTATATGTATTCTCCTCATTAATATTATATAAGGAGTATATTTGTATTGTAAACTTGAAAGTGAGGTCTGTGTAATTTTCATTATTCATAAATCCTCTAATGTTATCAGTTCAGATATTTCTTGATGAAATCTTGCAACATTCTTCTCTCTCATTGTTCTAAGAAGTTATACCTGTAAGATACAGCATCACATAGCAGTGGCAGAGATGAGGACAAAAGTCCCCTTTACAAAGCTAAAAGTACTCAGCTTCAGACTCTGGTCAAACACCAGACTGGACGGTAAATCGAGGCGCAGTACAGCAAGTGTGGCAGTCGTGAGTCCCGGTGCAGTCGTGGAGAGGGACCCCGCTGGGCATGAGGGTGGATCGCTCCATCTTCAGGCAGCACAAGCCACGGCTGGGCTATGTGTGCTCACAGAGCTTCTGGAACCTCCCTCTGGGTACTTAAATTGCTCAGTACCACATTGCATTTTATGTCACTTTGCAAATTTAAAGTGTGAGTAAGTAGACCCTGCAAAGGTGTGAATCTCGTCTTTGGATCTAATCTCTCCTACTAGGTGAAAGCAGCCCTCTGGGCTTTGCAAGGTGGCACTTCAGTGGTCATTGCCAATGGAACTCACCCAAAAGTGTCTGGGCACGTCATCACGGACATCGTAGAGGGGAAGAAAGTTGGCACCTTCTTTTCGGAAGTAAAGCCTGCTGGTGAGTAGTTCTTCGTGGAGTCCTGTGGTCCGTGGATGAAAGCGAGTGCGCCGTCGCCTTGATGGGGCTGCAGACTGAGCTCTCAGTCGGGAAACTGGGTTCCCAAAGCTGACGTGCTGGTATTTTGAGACATGGTGTTGTTTTGAGCACTGTTTGCAAAACTGGCTTTTGCTTTGCTTTTATAAAATTTATCTCACCTGCCTAACTAGGCAACTAGGCCTCCTAATTCTCTCTAAAATTATTAAGTTAAAGAATATAAGCAGCCCTGACCAGTGTTGCTCAGTTGGTTGGGCATCATCCCACAAAACAAAGGTCGCTGATTCAGTTCCCTGTCAAGGCGCATGCCTGGGTTGTGGGTTCAGCATCCGCTGGGGTGCTTGTGAGAGTAAGCTAACTGATGTTTCTCTAACACATCAATGTTTCCCCCCCCTCTCTCCCTTCCCCTCTCTCTAAATGAATATATAAATAAAGTTTTTTAAAACTGTATAAGCAACCATTTTAATCAAGACATATTATGCTAGGTCCATGCTGGTTGCCACATTCTAGTAAACACTAGAGGTCATAAGATTGGTATGTGCTCTCAACTGTTCACAGAGATAGACTTGTATTATAATCTACATTCAGAAATATCAGCCCGTTAGAAAATGTAGGCCAGAGTGAAACTGAAAAGAACTCTAGAAGACGTGAGTTATATCGTCTACCCCAGAAACACGGACAAGTTTCTTGTGTTTATGCCTGAGTCAGTCCGGCATATCCTTTGCCATTTTACTGGTCAGAGTGATTTCTGTATGTGCAACAAGCATAACGAGACACCATGTGCACGGTCCGTGCTTGTGATGAGCCTGCGTCTGTGCTGAGATAGTGACGGGGAACCAAGCTGACCACAGTCTGAAATTTGCAAATGTGTTTGCAGGCCCCACGGTGGAGCAGCAGGGAGAAATGGCTCGATCAGGAGGAAGGATGTTGGCCACTTTGGAACCAGAGCAGGTAGTAACCCTACTGATGGTTTTGTTTGTTTTCAGAGCGAGGCATGCTGTGAGGTTTCGGACACGGCCAAGCCTGCTGTCCCCCCTTTGCTCCTCGTGTCCCCCAGAGTTATCTGAGTCACCAGTCTGATTCAGGTGTGCCCTGCCTTTTGTCTTTTTCTGAATTTTACATTCCCTTTTGTCTTTTGCAGGCTGAGGCCTAAGGTAGCTTTCCCTTACTCTGATGTTTTGATCAGTATGATGAATATGAATATGATGAGACCAGGGAGGCTCCCTAATCCTGCCACATACTGGGCCCATAAATGTAGGAAAATTACTCATCCAAATCATCTAACTGACCTATAAAGTGGAAGCTCAAGAGCCTGCTCTGTAATCCTAGCCCTGCCCTGTCCACAGTGAATCAGTCGCAGTAGCAGACACGATGAGACTGGAAACTCGGGGAGGTGAGGGGAAGGCTGGGAGCTGGCTTCCCAAGCCTTGTGTTGTTAAGGGTGGATTTGAGATGATGTACGTAGGTTTCTTCTGAGGTAGCTTTGACCTAAGAAAGGAAAAGAGAGTTGAAAATAACCGCAAGTAGGAAAAGGAAAGCAAAGGGAGAGCCTAGCTTAGCTTTTCTCTCTGTTGAATCACTTCTACTCCTTCAGCGATACCACACTGACTTCCCACATTTCCCAGTCTGGGTGGGAAAGGATGGGGTTTCCTCAAGCATCCACGACTGGATTTCTCCCCCTTTGACTGAATTCATTCAAGAAATAATTGTCAAAAAGATGAAATAGATGCAAAACTTACCTAGGAAATGAAGTATATACAGTTAGAGATATTAAATGTGTGGAGATGTGTGTATCATGCTGATTCAAAGTGCTGGCCCTGTGTCATGGATAAATTGTATAATTCGTCACGCCCCCTCCCCTGCCTTGGACCAAAGTTTGCTAATCACAATAATCAGGAGTGGTAAAGAGAAAGAGAAGTAAGAAGAAATAGGGGGACATTAATAATGAGAGAGGAAGGAAAAAAGAGAAAGGAGCTGTGATGGGAAATGAATGAAAAGAAATAAAAAGATTTCAGTGACTGGTCACCTTGGATTCAGGAGCAAAGCCCGGCAAACTTAGAAGAGTAGATTTAAAAGAGCAGGTATAGCCCTGGCTGGTATAGTACAGTGGATTGAGTGTGGGCATATGAAGCAAAGGGTCGCCAGTTCGATTCCCAATCAGGGCACGTGCCTGGGTTGTAGGCCAGGTGCCCAGTAGGAGGCATGCAAGAGGCAACCACACATTGATGTTTCTTGGCCTCTCTTTCTCCCTCCCTTTCCTTCTCTCTAAAAATTTAAAAAAAAAAAAAAAAGCAGGTGTGCGTACTTTTTGGATTAATATGTTTGCTTATTTAATGTTTTACTTTTCCTCCTAGAGAGCAGAGATTATCCATCATCTGGCTGATCTGTTGACGGACCAGCGTGATGAGATCCTGTTAGCCAACAAAAAAGACTTGGAGGAGGCAGAGGGTAAATACCAGGCAATCTGAAGTCAGTGTTACGGAGGGTTTTTTTTTAATTCTTGTATCATAGGCTACCAAACGTCAAGACTGTTATGGAAGAAACTGTATATTATGCATTCTGTTTATTGGGGGTTGGTGGTTAGAGTTCACTAGGCTCTTTAAAACAATACATACTGCTTCCATCCTCTTTCCCAGATATTCTAGTACAACCCCCGTGAGGGGCTTTTTCTATTCCCCACGTGACTATTATGGCAATTTCCAGACAAAAAAAAAAGATCGAGGACCCCCTTATTCTAGACACTCAGCTAACAGCAGCTGACATTTCTTGAGGCTTTTCTGTGTTGCCAGGCAGTGTGCCTAGAGCTTAACAGACACAGTCTTACTTTATCTTTACAGTGTGGTGCCTGTGAGGTAGCTGCTACTTATTAACCCGATTTTAGAGAGGGGAAAACTGAAGCACAGAGAAGTTGTCACATGCCTAAAGCCATGTGGCCTGTGGCAGGTCTGGGATTCAAACCTAGACGGACTGTGCCTGTGAAACAGACACGGAACAGCTTGTGCAGCCAGCGGGGAAAGGCAGCTTATCTCCCAGAGGATTAACCAGGCTGTGGTCTGCCCAGAGTCAGCCACAGAGGCCCACCAGAAACGTCCTTGGGGCGCCCGCGGTAGAGTGAGTGAGGTCCCGAACTCACTCTGCAGACACGCTAATATGTAGAGTGGGGTAGCCCTCACCCTCTCCCGTTTCCTAATTCTCTGCCTTTGGCACCCTACGATAATGGGGGTTGATTTTATAGGGTTTTAAATTTTCTTTTCTCTTGAATAAATGTGCCATAAACATCCACATTAATATTGTTCCCTTCAAAGAAACCCAAGGCTCATCAACATTATTTTCATTCCTTAATACATGTTTGAGCCATTGCTTTGGCACTTCCTTTAGAGTTTACTTCTGGTCTTTAGAAGTTTTGCAGTATCAGAAAGTCATAAAATAAATGCTCAAAAATGGAAGAAATGAGGAGATCTTATCCAGTTCTTTATAATTTAAAGTGAAAGAATTAAGACCCACGGAGGTTAAAGCTGATTTTCAAGGTAGCACCACTAGTGGTTGGCAGAGCTCTGACTTCTGGTTGCATTCATCCCTGGAAATTCACGAGGACACACAGCGGCTTAGGAGGAGAGACCTGGTCTGCAGGAACGTGGTGATCCCCTTGACTCGGGAAGCCCGTTCCAGGAAATTTACCCTAGAAAATATTTCAGGAGGAGAAAACAGGCCTACCTGTAAAGACTTCTAGGGCAGGATTATTCATCACACTGAGAACTGGAAATAGCCCGAGTACCTAATAACGTAAGTGTGGTTATGGGCATTAATCTGTATCAGCTCAATGAAATACTAGTAATTAAATTTTTCAACATGGAAAATGTACATGCATTGTAAGGTGAAAAACTAGAGTGTAACATTTAATGTGTGTAATAGTTAAACAAACTTAAATTTTAGCACATGGGGAAATGTGAAGAAAATTAGCTAATACTGATATAGTTAAATGATACCGATATTGTTTGGTACAATTGATATTAGTACAATGATGGTTTAATATTTTTTCTTAATATAAGGTTGGTTCCTCCCCGCCAAAGTAGAAATCTTTTTATTATCTAGGCAGGTGTGGCTATAAAAAAGGAGAAGTTTTCATAATCTCATCTCAACATTAACCACAGTAATGATTCGTGATGTGTGATTTCATGTGGTTTTCCTGAGATATACATGTACATGCATATATTTGAATATGTTTAAGTATAGAGAACCGTTCCATGCATACTGTTGTATTTAAATTTAAAGAAAATTTTATGTATGAACTTATAATTCTATTTAAGTTTCTATTTCAAAAAAAATCTTTATTGCATCTGATTAAGAAATCATTCACTGTAAAAGATTAAAATGATGCAGAAATATAGACAGCGATCATTACTGTTCTATGCCTTCCAGACATGTACACATAAGAAGTGTGATGAATGGGGTCCTATCACACATGCTGTTCTGTAGTTTTCCTTTTTCACAAACTATATTCTGAACAGCTTAATAACTGCCTTGTAGCCCATTGTCTGAATTTCTAGGTAGCATCCAGTTCCCCACTTACAAAAATGGTGTGATAAGATCCTCATTACACGCAAGTTACTCATGCAAATGTCGGTTTCTGGAACTGAGCTTGCTCACACAAAGGGTATTGTCTACATACCTGTATATGCTAATGTATACCGCCACACCGGAAAAGCTGCAGGAAGGGTGTGTCCCCGGCTTCCCAAGACCCCGTAAGTTCCGTGTCTGTTCCTGACACAGCACCGCATGTTCAGTAAATGTGCAGCCCACCCACATCTGCTGTCTGTCGTGTATTCCTCTCACCTCCTCAGGGAGACTGGCAGCTCCCCTGCTGAAGCGTTTGAGCCTCTCCACGTCTAAACTGAACAGCCTGGCCATCGGTCTGCGGCAGATTGCCGCCTCCTCCCAGGACAGCGTGGGGCGCGTTTTGCGCCGGACCCGAATTGCCAAAAACTTGGAACTAGAACAAGTGACTGTCCCAATCGGAGTTCTGCTGGTCATTTTTGAGTCTCGCCCTGACTGTCTACCTCAGGTAAGTGACTAACACCAAGATAAATCTCCCAAAGATTTTTTTTTTTAAGCGAGAAAGCTTTATCTTTCCCCCCCCAAGGATAATTTTTGAGGCTTTATTCTCAAGTTGTTCTTAATGTAACTTATATTATTGATTCTTCCAGTGATTTTAAAGGAGGTATTTATAAGTCCATTTTACAGCTGAAGAAACTGAAGTTTATAGACATTACTATTGTGAAATTCACAAGCATGGGTCTAGGCCTTGATGAATCGCACCGTGGCGTGGGAGCACACTTCCCAACACCCTAGCTCGCTGGGCTCTTTGTTCCCTGACCTGAGTCCCTGCTAGCCTCCTGCAGGGTCTTCATTTTGTGGCTGGTTTTGCCCATGCAAAAAAGGCCCCTTTATTATCAGCGTCACAGGTGGCTTCCTGTAGGTGCATCTCTTAGAAAAAGGACGTCTAGTAGTAATGGGAACTAGAATATAGTCTCTTTCAGGAACCAGACGAATCACAGGCCAGTGCTGATAAACCGCTATGAAGGGTTTGCTAGGCAACCATGCTCTTGTTGCCCTAACCTTTCTCCCAGATACCTGGGACCATTCTCCCCCTGGACTGTCCAGCATGGGGACACGAGCTCTTTCTCTGCACTGGCCAGGAAGTCTGAAAGAGTCTATCTGAAAAACAGACAGCCTGCACTCTTTGCTGTAGGGCCTAAGTGACCATGACATCCAGAGCACTCTGGAGGGTACTCCCTGACATGACCTAACACCAGCCTGTTCTCCACGGGCCTCCCACACCCGCTGCCCTTCTGACCTGTCTCTCAGAGATGCCCTAGGGGGCGCTGCAGAACCCCCTCTGCTGGTAGACGGGTCCTGAGTCTCCGTGCAGGCTGTCCCTAGGGGGCGCTGCAGAACCCCCTCTGCTGGTAGACGGGTCCTGAGTCTCCGTGCAGGCTGTGTCCGTGGAGTTTCTCTGCTACCTGTTACCCGTACTAGCTGGCACTGTGCAAAGTGCAAAGGTCTCTTTTTTTAGCCAGCTACAGCTGAGGTTCCTCACTTGGGATCTTAACCTTGAATAGCATCATAGAATGCTTAAATCCTAAAAGTTGTATGCAGAATTCAGTGTGTTTGGGCATTTATCTGGAGAAAGTTTACATAACTTTTTAAGGGGTTTATGAGCAACAACAAAAAAACACACCAATAACAAGATAAAAGCCACTAATCTGGAGATTAACATATTTAGGTAAGGTTTTTTAGTAAAGAAAGTGTCTCTCATCACTATTTAACAAAAACGGTATGCTTTCATTTACCCCGGGAGCATTCAGAAAGTCCAGCTTCAGGCCTTGGATGATCGGGGCAGTGAGGTTTGTTCTTTGCCCTAGGAGAGTGACTGGTCCTCCTCCTGGATGGCCTGCTCCTCTCCCAGCTGCCTCTGACAGAGCGGTCCAGGCTGCTGGGAGCTCTAGACCTCTCTGGGTTCTCAGCACCAGGCGATTAGAGTCCTCAGAACAATTATAGAGCCAGAGGAAGATGTGGCCAGAAATGCCGCCCGACCTCCGCTCAAGTCAGGTGTAGCAAGCCTGAGTCAGGAGGCAGCTGAGCCCTCGTCCTCCACCGGGGCCACAGTAGGGAGGAGGCCGTGTGACCCTGGCCACCTAACTCAGGTTACTTTGCTAATGGACTCAGGAAGACTTACAGCTTAGTTCCTACGGTCTGGGTGGTTTGGCTCAGTCAGGGCTCCCAGCCCTGCCACTTAGAAGCTGCGTGACCTTGTGGAGTCACCAGCCTCTTGGGGCTTCAGTGTCCTTATCTGCAAAGCAGGAGATAAGACAGGTATTTGATTCACTGGAATGTTGTGAAGATTAAACAGAATAGGCCTTTTAAAGTGATTAGCTCAGTGCTTGGCACAGAAAAAGTACCCAGTGTGTGCTGACCTTACTGTTGCTCTTGCTTTTCCTTTTGATGCACTGCTCTCCCCTTCGGTCGCCAGGTGGCAGCCTTGGCTATTGCAAGTGGTAATGGCTTGTTACTCAAAGGGGGGAAGGAGGCCGCACACAGCAACCGGATTCTTCACCTGCTGACCCAGGAGGCCCTCTCGATCCATGGAGTCAAGGAGGCAGTACAGCTGGTAGGTCCCTGAGAAGGACGCAAGTCGGACCCAGAGGGGCCAGGTCAGGCCTTGGGGTATATGAAGCAAAGCTTAGGCCATGCGAGTCCAGGCCACTGGCAGGCGCGATTGATGTGGCAGCAGGTCCTGTGCGTCTACCAACATTGGACAATACCTGGGTCTTCAGTGGCTTAGGAAGACCGCTCTCATACAGCTGTGTCCTGGCACTGTCGACTTATAAGTATGCCTGTTAGCCCTTCATTCCTTAGGACACAGGGCAACAGGAATGCCAGACCGAGAGTGTGAGGCCTGGGCTCTGCTCACTGGCAGAGCGACCTGGGCCCAGTCAGATGAGATCAATTTTATGGAAGTTTGTCATAAACCATCACGGAGCATGTAAGAATTAGGTCATGCTGTATCTTTGTTATTATTATTATAGTCATTATTTTGACCAGTGTCTAATACTCCTCAACTGTCAACTGTAGTTTCTGAACCAAACGATAAGAGCCATGATTTATTGAGCATGTGCTACAGGCAAAGCACTGTTCTTCCTTATCTCACTTGATCCTCTCAACGACGCTTTGAGAAAATATCTGTTTCCACCTATTTTATAAACGGGGAAAAAAATAGGCTCAGAGTTCAGTAACTTACCCCGAATCACACAGCCTGAAGCAGAGTTTAGATTTGGGCTTAGGCTGGCTTCAAATCCTCCTCTTCCAGTGAGGCCCACTTGCACCGTGTTCCGGGGTCCTTCTGGCTGTCGGGAGAAGGTCTAGAAACCTACTGCATTCCATCCTTGCTGACAGGGGTCCGGGTTTTTCTTATGGCCGCACAGTGGGTGGAAAGAGCACGGGTTTTAGGGATTCAAACCACAGCTTGACCACATCCAGCTTAATTCGACAGACTTCTGCCCTCCCCTTCTTCCTGTGGACGTACAGACACGCACAGTACGTGCACAGATCGAATGTGGTTCCGTCTGTGTACACACAGGTACATAACCACCAGCCATGTCAAGACGGAGAACATTTCCAACACCCCAGAGGCCCCCACACGCCCTTCCCGGTCAGCGCGCCCCATCACCCCCAGCAGGGAGCCGCTGCTTTACTTCTTTCACATCTTTTACCTGTTGTTGAACTTCATATAAATGGAATCACACCAAATGCAGTCTTTTCTGTTGCATTTCTTTTGTTCATTATTGTGTCTGTGAGATTCGTCCACATTGTTGCACCTAACAGTAGAATTCTCTCTCACTGCCGTACAGTGTTTTATTTGTATGCATATACTGCGGTTTATCCTTTCTTTTGTTGACAGACATTTGGGTTGTTTCCACTTTTGGACTATGCAGATTACAGTTGCTCTGAACATTTTTGTTTGTGTAAATTTGTATTTCTGTTGTAAGTAACGTGACCATTTAGGGGAAAATCAAAAATCAAGAAGACAGAGAGATGCCCTAATCGCACTGTCCAAACACAGCACCTCAGTCAGTGTGGCCAGCCTCCCAGGCCTGAGGCTCTCGGTGACGTCGGGAGGAGCTGTGCCTCCCCAACAAGACCCGACGTGTCATCCAGCCTGTGGCTGGGGAACCACCAGAGCAGCCACTTTCTCCTGAGGCGCTCGTCGCCTGGCATAATCGGTATCTCCTCCACCTTCCAGAGGGCACGCTTTATACTACCTCTCCTGGAAGGTTCCAAATTATCTGCCTGGTGTTTAGCTAGTTGTGTCCCCATCTTCCCTACTCGGCTCTGAGCTGTTGGAGGGCAGAGACCGGGTCCCGCAGCTTCTGTCACGCAGAGTGCAGCACCTAACACGCAGCGTTTGGTAAGCATTTGCTGTACAGTATCAATTCCCATGATCGGGACTTAATCTGGTTTCGGAATAAGTTTCACAGTGCCCGATTTAGTTATCAGGAGGTGCAGGCATTTGCCTGTAAAGGGGATGTTACTACTTCTAGATCTCGTGGGGTTAGAAGACGTCCTCTTTATCTTTTCATCCTCTCCTCCTTCAGGTGAACACCAGAGAAGAGGTGGAAGATCTTTGCCGACTAGACAAAATCATAGATCTAATCATCCCACGTGGCTCTTCCCAGCTGGTCAGAGACATCCAGAAAGCCTCGAAGGGGATCCCGGTGATGGGGCACAGTGAAGGGATCTGCCACATGTATGTGGACTCAGAGGCCAGTGTCGATAAAGCCTCCAGACTAGGTGAGCTGGGCGCGGTCCCCTGTTGCACAGGCAAAACATCCGTCAGACCCTCTGTGGCTCTGGGTCATGTTAATAGAAACAATTCTTTGTCCTCCTTCTTTAGTCAGAGACTCTAAATGTGAATATCCAGCTGCCTGTAACGCTTTGGAGACTCTTTTAATCCACCGAGACCTGCTGAGAACACCCCTCTTTGACCAGATCATTGACATGCTGAGAGTGGAGCAGGTAAGACAATCTCACGGGATTCATACATCACTTTCTACCTTCCGCGTGGAGACGTGAAGCCTGTGGGATTAGACCAGGAGCATCTGGCCTGTGTGAGGCATTCAAGAAGCAATATTTTTGAACATCTGTTGTGTACAAAGTTCTGTGCCAAGTACACAGAGATAGTAAGACATGAAGACGTGGCCTCTGCCTTCTGACAGTCTCATAGAGGGAAGAGCCCACACACAAACAGCTTCATTACAAAGGGGAACATGTGGAGGGCTGCGAGGGTTCAATGATGGGACAGGTCACATGGCGGCCCTTGGTTCAGGTGACATAGTTTATGGTTCGTGTCTGAACACGTTCCTGTTTGGATTTGATTTGAAAAGATGTGCAGAAATGTTCTCAAACCAAAAACGTATTGCATCTGCCCTTCCACAGATATCTTCAATTACCAAGATTAATATACTTAATGCAGTGATAGTTGGGAGTCAGCAATTTGTATGATATCCTCTTTTTCTGAGGTTATTTTCTTACTACATCATGAAGGTTCTAAACAACCAGTGCCCGTAAGTTTCTAACATAAATGTATGCTCCATCTTAAATTCCTAATTGCAACAAAATAGATGCTTTCCAGACAGACATGGACAGTCTTAAGCTTTCTGTCAGAATGTATTTTAAACTTTGTTACCAGCTGTCATGGCACCCTTTCAGAATTCTGTGAACTAGCCCAGCAGTAGAGAAAGTGACCGTTGGCCTTGGTCACTTTGTGTCTCTCCCCTTCCATCCTTTTGCTGGAAAGGAGGGCTGCAATGAGCTTACAAATGTGGCGTGGACCCAGTGAGAACCTGAAACGGTTGTTTTGAAAATGAAAATGCACCCCACAAATTAAAAGGGAGTTGGACACATGCTCACTTGTGTTTGGGCCTTACTTTATGCCGGCGGCCTGTTTCACTGGGCACCGCTGTGCGCCAGGCGCCGCACTGGACTGGACAGGAGGAAAGTGCCGCTTCAGCCAGGAATAAAACCCCCAGTCTTGATTCATACAAACCCACGACACCCTCAGGCTTCCTCAGGAGTGCCTTGAAATGCCTCAGATCACCATGAGTCATTAAGCATACTTCATGCAGCACCTTCGCGTTGCCGCAGGTAAACCAGACCTGGGCTGAGGGATGGGGTTTCAGAGGAACATGGTTGGACTCCAGGCCTGGAGGAAGTGGGTCTCAGATAGGAAGCCACACAGGGCCTAGGAGCAGTGAGGAAAGGACAGACTCCGCTTGTTGTAAGTTGAACTGAGCAAGGGTGTACTCCCAGAGAATCAAGGCATAGACCTTCCTACCTGGAAGGTCTCTGTGAATAACGCTTAAGCGGAGTCAGACCTCTGAGTGGGTCCTTAGTAACCAGCCTCAGAATCCTTTAATTCTTCAGACAGAAGCAGAAGTAGCCCCTGTGGCTGGAGCTGAGCTGAACCTGAAGGTGGAGTCTGACTGACAAAGTTGAAACTCTTAACAAGTAGCCACAGTTTGACATGGGTGCCAACCAAGTCCTGTCCCTCCGAAGCACACCTGGGACTTCTCCAGGGTGCAAGGATAGACGTGTGCACATGGCATGTCCCTTTCCGTGAGCCTAGTGTCCGGGTCCTATGTGCAGGGAATGGGGTTTTTATAGTAAGTGAGTCAATGAAATGCCAGCAGTCAGGGGCTTATGTGGTTAACCCATTAAATGCCTTGCACATTTTTTTAAATCTTCGCCTGAGGATATATGTATTGATTCCAGAGTGAGAGCAAGGGAGAGAGAGAGAGAAACATTGATTGGTTGCCCCCCATACTCACCCTGACCAAGGACTGAACCCACAACCCAGGCATGGGCCCTGACTGGGAATCGAACCTGTGACCTTTGGTTTAGGTGATGATGCTCCAGCCAACTGAGCCGCACCAGCCAGGACTACCTTGCACATTTTTAGTGTTCAAAGGCTTCCTGCTTAAATCCTTGCTCCAGTTTTGCTGAAGGCCCATTGCTGGCCAGTGGTCAGTCAGCATTTTCAAAAGCAGGCTGCCTTTAAAAGGAGGACGAGGTTAGCTTTTCAGGCCACAGGAACCTCAGGCTTATCATCTGCAGGCTCATCTTGCTGTTTGATCCTAGAGGAAGAGGTGTGCACTTACTTCCTAGTGTTTCTGTTGTTGCCCCTGGCCTTCCTCTGTTCCAGGTGAAAATTCACGCAGGCCCCAAGTTCGCCTCCTATCTGACCTTCAGCCCCTCTGAAGTGAAGTCTCTCCGGACTGAATATGGGGACCTGGAATTGTGCATTGAAGTGGTGGACAGCGTCCAGGATGCCATCGACCACATCCACAAGTACGGCAGCTCCCACACGGATGTCATTGTCACAGAGAATGGTCAGTGTGCAGATGCTTCAAGCATATGGTGTCTGCTCTTTCCGCCTCAGTCTTCAAGGTGGTTCTGCTGCTCTCGGTCCCTCTTGGCCTGCAGGAAAATATAATCTAAACAGACTAATGATGATGCCTGGTGTCAGCTGCATTTGCTGGTTTGCCAAGAGCTTTCACATCTGTTACCTCATTATACCGTGACAGTGGTCCCGTGGGAGGAGGCGGGGAAGAGACAGTTAGCTCCACTTTAGCAATGACTCCTGCGTTATAGGTGTTATTATTTAATCCACACAGCAGCCCTTCCAGGTTATTGGAATACACCCATTTCACAGCCAAGGAAACTGAGGTTCAGGAGACTAAGGCAGACCAACTCCACAGTCATCCATTCCCTCTCCAGACGTGTATGTGTTGTAAGACATGCCTAGGTGTCAGGCACTGAGGCCGAGTGAGTGACGCAGGAAGCCAGGATGGCCCCTCCCGGACCTGACAGTCAGTTATTCGGGGAATCACAACGGCACCAATAACAACAGCTGACATTGACGGAGCTGTCACCCGTGTGCTAGACTGCGACGCGTGCTCTGTGGATGTCAGGTCACCTCATCCCCTCCACCGCCCTGGGAGCTAGGTCACGTTGTCAGTCCCCATTTTACTGAGGCACAGAGAGGTTCGGAAACCTGCCTGTGACCACCGAGCTAGTGGGTGTGAACTTGGAGTTCAAAGCTAAGCATTCTGGCCCCAGAGCCTATGAGTAAGCAGTGCAGACAGGCCGTTGCGGCACCGAGTCTGCAGTGGGAGGTCTGGGCTCCAGCCCAGGCAACTGCTCGCTCCACTACACGGCAGTGACTGACAAAGCTCGTTTGCCTTCTTCCTCTTTATGTTTTTCACAAACGTTGATGTTTAATATGCGGGGAAGCTCCACAGGGGCCTGGATCCTACCCCACTGAGTTGCTAGTGAGTGGCTGGAGGCAGGGTCTTTCTCTGTGGGTCCTCCTGACTCAGTTTCTTCTCTTTCTGCTGCAGAGAAAACAGCAGAGTTCTTCCTGCAGCACGTAGATAGCGCCTGTGTGTTCTGGAATGCCAGCACTCGCTTCTCTGATGGCTACCGCTTCGGACTGGGTAAGGAAGGCTGGTCGTGGGAGAAAGCCATCCCTGTGCACCACTGTGTGGTCCACGGAGCATGGTGAGGGTGGAGGAGACACCTGTCCTTTATGCTCACATGCTTGGGCGAGATGACAGAGACAGAGTTGGGGGAGGGTGGGTGCGGGAGAGAAAATGATAGCTGGTAGAAGTCCTGTGCTCTGAGCATTTCACATATTAAGAAGATAGGCACTTGTATTTTCCTGTTTGTATGTGGGAAAAGTGAGATTCAAAGAAGTGAAGTAACTTATACAAAGTCACGCAGCCCAAAGCCGGGGTGGTCCCTCCCGCCACAGCCTGGCTCCATACGCAGGTTGCGACAGGGGTGCCTGCGAGGTCCTTGAGAGCACTGCGGTGGCAGACTTGCTTCTTTAGAGGGGCACAGCCAGGTTGTGTCAGAACTAAGAATTCCCTGTGCAGACAGGGCAGAAGAGGGTGTTGGTGCTTACGCTGGGCTTACGTGTCAGCCTTGAAAACAAACAGCTAAGCCCAGGGGTGCAAGGTTTACCTCTAAAGCAGACTGAAATGAAACAGTTCAGAAAGACACCCTTCGCCCCCTTCCATCGTTAACATAAAACCTCCGTCCCCAGAAGTACGGGGATTTTTCAGACCCTCTCTGGTTTTCAGGGGCGCCATTGTACGTAGCTCCATTAAAGGCATTCATGACACATTTGAGAAGTATTTCAACCACTTGAAACCTTTTAATCCCTCTGAACTTTTGAATAGATGATCTGCCCAGAGAAATAGTTCTCACTGCATCATTAAGGGTTATTAAAGGGAATTTTACTCGGTTATTTTTAGTTGGTAGACACTTTATTTTTAATTCCCTGTTTCCATTATGTTGGGGTTTTGATTTCATTATTACATCATTTGCATTGGACTTTATATTCTGTGATCTTGAAGAAGAAATAGCAGCTGAGATGCCCAGCTTTCAAGTGAAAGTCAAGGGCGGAGGGGAGCAAGAGACCAACTCACTCCTTTGTCCTTCCATCCCCAGCTCTGAGCACAAGTTCACACTCTGGCTGAGTCAAATGCATCAGTAACAGTGATGTGTAGTATTTACTGAGCACTTACTGTATTCCCAGCGCGTGTGTTACCTGCATCACGTGCAGTATCACACTTACCTCTACACAGTGGATTCTATTATTTTCCTTTTTTTTTTTTTTTTTTTTTAATGAAAAGAACTGAAACACAAAAGATGGTTAGGGAGTGTGCCCAAAGCCACTTAAACCACCGTTTGAATCTGGTGGTCACGCTTTTTTCCAACCACTACCCAGGCTCACTTCCATTCAGGTCCCCGCCCTTGCTCCTCTCTCTGCCCGTGGTACCCTCCACTGCCCGTCCCCTGGCCACCTTCTTCTCATTGCTCAGGTTTCAGCGGAAAGGCCCCTCCTCAGGGAAGTGCTCCCTGTCCACCCTGTCCAGTGCCACCCACCCCACCCATGCAGCCTGTCACAGCACCCTTCACTCCGTCGCCGCAGAATATACGCTCCACAAAAGCAGGACCTGTGCCAGTGATTCACCACTTTATCCCCACAGCCTCATACGTACTACACGCTCAGTACAGCTGTGAAGAGCAAGGGAACCCTGCCTCCACCATGTTTGGAGTGGAACTCTGAGCCAACCCAGGAAAACCCTGATGTCCCCACATCTAAGCCTGGAGGGCGGGGAAGTGAGCAGAACGCTTTCGTGTGTTCAGTAACTGTCTGAGGAGTGCCGAGTGCCAGGAATTCTGGGGGTACTGAGAACATGTCCCTTACTTCCTAGGATTTGAAGAATATTTAGGGAGATCAAAACTCCATACTAAACATTGTTATACACCTCAAAAATATTCCCAAATGTCAAATTATGATTCATAATCCAGACACTAAACAGATATCAGAGACAGCACTTCCAGTAAAGTACAAAAGACAGGCCTACACGTTGTTTCAAGAAGGGGCTCCTGAGTTCCAGCAGCCAGTTCCACGCGGGGACAGCAGAGCTCCAGCCGGCCTGGGAGGATGGGGCGGGAGTAGGCACGGAGACAGCAGGCCAAGTGAGGAGCGCGAGGGGGCTGGCGGGCAGACCAGAAGCAGAGCCCGGGAAAAGCCACACCCTCATCCGTGCGTTTTTGCAGGAGCTGAGGTGGGAATCAGCACCTCGAGAATCCACGCTCGGGGACCAGTAGGACTTGAGGGACTGCTGACAACCAAGTGGCTGCTGCGCGGACAGGACCACGTGGTCTCAGACTTCTCAGAGCATGGAAGTTTAAAATACCTTCATGAGAACCTCCCTGTTCCTCAGAGAAACACCAACTGAAAGCACTCGAAGAAAAGCTGGGATGTTCCAGAACATCTTCGCAGTCAAACTTGTCTTAAGAATCTCAGGGGACGAGCTCAGTCTTGTCTCCCACATCCTGGAAGGGTCTCCTGGTGGAAGGTGCACCGGGGCTTCCAGGCTGTTTGGCAACATCAGTCTTGGCTAATGACCTGCAATCCAGCTCACCGTTTTCTTTTTTCCTTCTCATTTTTTAAGTTAAAAGATAATTGTCATGAATAGGAACTTAGCTTAATTGCTCCAGATAGGGACTTTGCTGGGTATGGTCCAATTTTCTGCAGTAATAGAAACAGAAAGGTATGGTTTCCCCACATAAGAGGCAACAGAAAAATCATGACCACTTCTCACCTTATCACCTCAATGAGGTATGGTCGCCCTTGGCATTTGCGTGGCACGAAAGCCGGCCATACCTACGGAGTCTTTCCACATTTCATTTCCTTTACACTCGTAGTCTTTGAAAAGGAAAGGTTTGGAACTCAGAAGGAGGGCAGTTCTTTTAGCATTCTCATAAAAAACAATCACAAAAACAGACCGAATCCATTCCACTAGGAAGTTTAATCTTCTGTATTTATTTGCTGAGTAAATGTAAGTAAGCATTCCAGACACCGGCAGCCTCTCTGGGTCCGGGAGACATCCCAGGGTGCATTGGAACCTGGAGCTGCAGGCAGGAGGTGCACATTTCAGGATGAAGTATCTATAACAATTATGCTTGAAATTTTTATATGAATTATTATATCATCCTATCCTTTCCCTCCAAAATAAAATTAGAGGATTATTTTAATACTTTGGATTCTTCCCTCGTTTTGAGAAATAAAGTTCTTATGAAAAGCCTGTGTGCCGGTGGCTATTGCCCTGTCCTCCCTTGCCCTCCCCTGCAACCCCCATAGCCCTGTGTTTACTCATTGTCTCCTCTAGAAGCCGGCTGGGAGACCGCCGGGTTCTCTGCCTCCACAGCTAGATGCCCAGGGGAGGGACTCAGGCTGGGAGTGGGGAGCTGAGGCCCCAGGTTGAAGGACGAAAGGTGTGGTGCTGGCCTGAAGTTGGGTGTATACCACAGGAGCCTGCTTCTGCTGGGCCGGGTCCACACGGTCCACTTGGGCGGCCCCGTGGCCTCGGGGTCGCCTGTGTCGACAGCTCTAACCCTTCTTCCTCCCTCTATTCAGAGCCTGTTCCTGGGGGCCCTGGGGCCTAGCAGTTGGCAGTTGGAAGATTTCCTGTCTTGTGGGGGCCCTCCAATAGAATAAGCACTCGCTTACATGCTGCTGCTCACCCCCAAGGATGTTTTATGAGCGCGAGAATTACTATGTCATGTGGAACATGTTCCCGGGCTGGTTCCAAACTGACCTCGTTCAGACCCTTACATGGTCTGGCCTGTTACCCTGCCTGCCCTGTCCTCTGAATGGGGAATTCTGGCATAACTTGCCTGAAAAGGCAATGAAGTCCCTCCTGAAACTGTATGGCAAATACCACAGTCAGCTTACAACCAGACAACAGACGGCCTTGGAGTCTAAAATAGAAAGTGACCCAAGAAGGCGGGGCCCATGGGGAAGACTCCTCTGAGAGGCAGGCCTGGGTCTGGGCCGAGCGAGAAAGGAGTAAGGAAGGAGTGGGCAGAGCGTTCAGGCAGGGGACTGGTGGGAGCAAAAGTCCGGAGTGGGGGTGAAAGGCTGGGGAGCAGTGAATATGCCGGTTTGGGACAGGAGCTCACGTGGATAAATGGGAAGGTTTTACAGCCAAGTGGCTTTTGGTACAATCTTGACTGGAGCTGCTCGTCTCAGGACAAGAGGTGGAGGTGGGGTTTCGTCTGGAAAACACAGGTAAAGGTTATTCAGCAAGACCAATTCCCCTCAGGCGGCCACCTCAGCCTTGGTCCATTTCTGCAGAGACCGTGGGCCACCAGCATCCCCTTTTTTGTTTTTCACCCCAAGTGAAGAGATCGTCCGAGGAGGGCCAGGAGGCAGCCATAGCTGCACCAGTGCCCCCGCCCAGGCAGTCTTCACGCTTACTGGCTTGGCTAGCTGGAGGAGGGGGCCTCTTATTTTAAAATCTCTCCTGCTGTCCTGCCCTACTTCCTTTTCCTGGCCACTAAGTCCTGACAACACAAGCCACTGAAACACCAATCCCCGAAGTTCCCACCTGCCCCGCCAAGGGGGAAAGAACACTGCTGGGATATTCTGTAAGTTAGCAGGTGCTCCTATTCATGCAGCCAAGCTTACTCGGGTTCAGGTTTTCTGTTACTTGAAGCCCAAATTGTTTCAACGATACAGTATATACATACATTATGGGGGCACTTACAAAATTATTCTTATGGAATGGGCAACTAAGAGCTAGGTTATAATTGGTGTTAGTTGCTCTATAACCCTTATTTTATGGAACCCTCTTTATTTTGCAGTAGTTCTGCTCAGTCTGTGATTCAGAGGAGGGATGCCAATATCCCCATACCTCATATTTTTAGTGGTCTTGATAAGTCTGTTCCCCTGCTTACTGTGATTGCTTCAGGGCTGGGCATGTGATTTAAACTTGTCTGTACAACATACTGGTGGAATCGAATTTTTACTGCACTCATTAGAAAAAACTTTCTCTGGAGTTAGCTCCAACTCTCAAGGACCAAGGCTCATAATATCCATCCTTCCACTAGAGAGACCAGGTAAGAAATATCCAATACAGAGGAAAGAGACTTTGCCCACCTAGTTCCATCTGTGCCTGAAATCCACCCCTGGACTCAATTCAGCACTTTCCCTATTTTGCTTATGCTAATTGGAGTTAGATTTTAATCCCTTTCATCTTAGAAGACTTTGGATAATGTAGCTGGGTTCAAGGGGCTGCTCTGCCACTGAAACAGTGACTTAGGGCCAGTTACTTGACTTCTATGAGCCTCAGTTTCCTTGTGGGAATATTGACACCTCCTACATCGTAGGTGGTGATCTAAACACTTGGCAGAGCAGGGGCACATAGCAAGCACTCAACAAATGGGAGAAGGTCATTTGCTGTGGTTTTCAGGTGCCCAAGTGTGCGCTTGGCTCTTCACTTTACGAGAAAGCAGAAGTTCCTTCTGTTCCTCACAAGGCAGTTTTCAGGAGCCAGATCTTCCCATGGCAGCTTCATCTGATCACCAGACGAGCCTTGCCCTCCACCTGGGCAGGAAGGGACAGAGCACTGGATTTCATCAAACATTTAAGCACGTGGAGTATGTGGGCAGCTACTACTGAGAAGGGCGTGAGCAGTAGAAACCACATGGTAGGCCTGGGGAAGAGAAGGGGGAGCCCAGGTGAATGTTGTCTTTTGCCTGAAAGAAGAGAGGTGACCTTGGCTTGGCTGAGGGGACCAGGCCTACAGGGGTAAGCGGTGGGTAGGAGCAAAGCAAAAGACTCTGGTCTCTAGATACTTGCCTGTGGGCCCTGCAGTGCAGTATAAAGTGCATGCAGTGTATGCTCTTCCGAATTAGAAATTCATTTTCAAATCTCCAAGCAAACACACAAAGATTTTGATTATTTAGACAAATCCTCTAGACATCTTGCTGGCTAAGGCTTTAAATCTGTTAGTCAACTCTCTTTTCGGACACAGGGGTAGGTGGTGTTGATGCCATTACTGCTCACATCTGCTTCTCAAATGGACGTGGAACAAAATATTTCCAGGTAGCATTTTGTGCCCTGTATGGAGAGTATCCCTAAAGCAGCAAAAGTAGAAATGTTTTCTGAATGTCTTCAGTGTATGAGTAACAGAAACCCCAAGCTAGTTTTAACAGAAAGAAAGTGTATTTATTTGCTTATATAACTGAGAAAGTCCAGAGGTAGAGTTCAGGCATGGTTTGATCAGGGCTCTGGCTTTCTCTGTAGATCCCTGTAAATCAGTGGTTTTCACACTTAGGAAACTCAGAATCACTGCAGTGCTTATTAAACAGATCACTGATTCATTAGATCTGGGAGAGGGTCTGAGAATTTGCATTTCTAATAAATTTCCACTTGTCGCTGCAGCTGCCACCGTCAATCCAGGGACCACACTCTGAGAACCACAGACCTAGACAGATGTCTGCCAGCAGCAACCTGTCCACACTGTGGGTTGGGTGCTGGAGTGGAATAAAAAAAAAATGTTTTACCCTCCCACCTCCAGCAAACAAAAGTCCTAAGCTCCACTCTCATTAAATTGTCCTGAACCCATCACTGAAGTAAATGTAGAAGTTGGGTTGAGTTGCATGTCACAGGAAATCTGAACAGTGAGGGTAGGAACATGATAGAAGTTCATTTTTGTCTCGTGGACAATGAGGTCTGGAGGTAGGTGTCCCTGGTAGGCTGAGGCGATGGCTCTGTGAGGTCATCAGGCACTCAGGCCCCTCTTGGTTTCTGCTCTTCCATCCCAGGCTGAGGCCCTCCTCCACATGATCACGGCATCCCAACCAGCAGGCCTGCAGTCCAGACAGCAGGGAGGAGAAAGAATGTATGTGCCAACGGCCCCTTCTAAGTGACTTTCCAGGAAGGCCCAACCAATGGCTTGGCCAGAATTGGCGAGTGGCCTCTCCTGTCTATAAGGGATCTGGGCACGTTGCAGCTCCAAGAAGTAGGAGTCGATTGGCAAGGAAAGAGGAAAATTGGGTAGAAAGAAAATATGCTAATTGATTCATGGAACTGGAAGTGGAATCTATTGTCCTAAACACAGCTGTTAGGGAAGGATCTGTTTGATGTGGCCACACGGACCACTTTAGGTGCAACGGAGGCTGAGAAATATAGCTTTGCAGCTAGGCACATTCCTGCCCAAACAAACACCAGGCTCCCCTTCATAAGGAAGGAAAGAGGGTAAATATTGGGTAAGCTGCTGGCCCTATTTGCCACAGTAACCCATAAGGCCTTGTGGATTTTCTTGGAAGGTTATTTTGTTTCCTTGAGATCGCTGTTTGTAATTCCGGTTTTGCAGTAGGATGGAGGAAAACTAAATTGCTCTGTAAGAGATGGAGAAAAGGTGAAATTCCAGGGTAGTTTTGGAGAGGAGACAGTGGCTTGTATGCCTGTCCTGAGCAGAGGGTACAGACCAAGGACCAGCAGGGAATTAGGCTGGAGAATGCTAAACAACCACAGTGTGAGAAAAGCCATCTGTTTTTAAACTGATGGCTTGGTGGGAGTAATTCTCTTGGAAAGACTTGCATTTTAGAAAAGGAATCTTATTGTTCCAAAGAATTAGCCAGAATGACAGTGGGAAGAGCACGCGTTTGGGAGTCACGCTGACCTGCAAGGCTGACTGTGAATTGTGTGAACTTTGCGGAGTTCCATTTACTGAAATGCACTTCAATGTCCTTATTGTCAAAAAGTGGAGGACTAACACCTGCCTATCAGAGAGAACCAGATAATGGGTTAGACGCCTAGCTCATGAAAGAAGCTCCATCCATGGTAACCCCAGTTAGCAGTGCGGCTAGTAGCAACGCTCGTGCAGGTGCCAAGTGATCAACAAATTATTATTGAGGTTTAACTGACATGTAACATTATATTAGTTTTGGGTGTGCAACACAATGACTTGATATCTGTATATACTGTGAAGTGATATCACAATAAGTCTAGTTAACATCTGTCACCATACAGAGTTATACATTTTTTCTTGTGATGAAAACTTTAAGATCAATGCTTAGCAACTTTTAAATATGCAATACAGAATTATCACGCATAGCCACCATGGTGCACATCACGTCCCCAGGACTTACTCACTTCAGAATGGGAGTCTGTACTTCGTGACCACCTTCTCCCCTTTCACCCACCTCCACCCCCGCCTCCGGCAGCCGCCAGTCTGTTCTCTGTGTCTGTGAGCTTGGTTTGCTCTGCGTGTGTGTGTGTGTGTGTGTGTGTGTGTGTGTGTGTGTGTGTAAAATTCCACATATAAGAGAGATTGTATTTGTCTGACGTGCGTCACTTAGTGTAATGTCCTCCAGGTTCATCCATGTTTTCTCAAATAGTAGGATTCCCTTCTTTTTATGGCTGAATAATATTCCTCTCTATATGTATATGCCACATTTTCTTTATCCATTCGACTATGGATGGGCACTTAGATTGTTTCCATATGGCGGCTGTTGTTTGCACATTGAAATGGACTGCTTGGGCAGAAGTAGGGAGGTGCAGGGGCCTTCTCTGAGGCCCCAGAGCCATTAGGGACACTGGCATGAAGGTGGCAACCTAAAATGATCGCGTCTTTGCTGACCCCAACTACTTCTGTCATCGTTCTCACCTCGTTGTGAACATGAACATGCCCTTGGAGTCTGCTGGAGTGGACGGCGGGTCACACATTACAATGTCTTTTCTGCTAAAAGTCCGTGAATAACTTCGTAACCACTCTTACTGGCAGGACTCCCTTTACTGAGAATGAGATTTAAAACTTCATTCTGTATTCAGTGTGTACTTATTAAGTGCTGTGTGCTGGTAGTAAGAGACATTCCCCTACACAATGGTTTGAAGCTTAACCTGTCTGAGAATTGCTGCTCTACTCCCCAGATAGTTCTCCTTACCTTCTAGTCCTTACCACCCACTTCACCCTTACTCGCAGGAGAAACCCTTTGGACAATAGGAAGGCACCAAACCAGGCGGAGCTGCTCCAGGCTGGAAGGGAGGAGAGAGTTCACTACAACCTCGGAAGAAAAGCAACCCACTCTTTATTCCATCTTGCCTTAAGATTCATCAAACACTAGGGGGCAGTCTGGCCCCATAGACCTAAGAAGGTCAGCCCTCCCTCAAGTCCTGGTGCCTGCACCGGGGCGGCATCTTCAGACGGCTCAGCGGGACGGCACTGGCACAGACACATAACTTCAGGGACCCGTTCACCGAGAGGTAAGTAAGTACACAGGCCTTTTTTGGGATTAGAGGCAGAGCACTGTTTGGACCTTGATTCCACCACCCTCTAGCTGTTTGACCTGGGGAAAGTCTCAGGTTCTCTGAACTTCAATAGTACTTGCCCATAAATGGGTTTTGTGAGATTTTAGGTAAAGCGCTCAGCACAACATCCAGCCTGTGATAAACCTTCGATAACTGTTAGCTGCTGTTATTTATTCTGCTCTAAGAAATAGCTTTCTCTTAGTTCTGGATATTGCTCTTTTATTTCAAGTCCAAACTTCTATTCTTAGAAAATCAGGTGGGGACACTCTTAAGAGATATCTATCGTGTACCAGGCACTAAAATAAAGGCCTTATGCCACAACAGTTTGAAGGCATTGTTATCCCTATTTTACAGGTACACAAAGTCAGGATCAGAGAGGTTGAGTAAATTGCCTAAGGCCACACAGTTGGAAGGGGTGGAACTTGGATTAGAACCTAGACAGCTGGGCATCAACGCTCTTAAGCACCAGTACGGTAGTATTTTCCCCGAAGCTTCTTGTACCTGCTCAGTCCAAGGCAAGCTGTAAGTAAGGCTGAAGAAGGAGGTTGTCATAGCTACTAACTGGACCCCTTTTCAAGTAATCAGATCCTCGGTCTGCTCCAGTTTTGCAAGAGGAGACGTTTGTCTGGAAACTCTCCTCAACACCTGCCCCTGGAGGGAGCCAACCGCACCTGAATTATTTAGAGAGTCTCTAGACACTTGATATAAAGAGCAGGTGTGGATGCTTCTCCAACTTTCCCTGACATGCCTTTACTTACCCCTCTCCCCCTCCCCCAGTTGCCTACAAGGAAAAGGGGGGCACTGGCTGTCTCCACTTTGTGTGTCTACCTCCTCCTTCATTCCCCGTCCCAAAAACTTCGTCGGAAATGGACTGATTTTCTGCAAATTTCAAATCCTGTTTAAATTGGTGATATACACAGGACCCTAACTAGTAAATGGATTGTCTTTTTGTGTTGATGCACAGTACCTTTTCCTCTATCCTAAACGTATACAAATCAAATGAAAAAAAAAGCAGGTAATAAAAATATTCATACTTTAGATTTCAACTGTGTCAAAGGGAAAAGGATACTTAGAGAAATGGAAGGAAATGTGAGTACAAAGGTGGCGTGTGGCCTGTAATTTCTGGCCGAGATGGCATATGGAATAGCATGACTGCAGTTATAAGCAAGATCCGTGATGAGGGTCATGAATTTTCTAGGATCTGATCCGCACTCACGCACCCTCACCTGCGTGCTTACACACACCCCTCGCCTTGACCACCCACCTGCCCACCTACCCATCCACGGCTCCCTTTCTCTCACTCCCTGCACGCGGGCCAGCAGTGTGGACTCACTGCGCAGCGGGAAATGGTCCTCGTAGGGAAGGATTGCTCCCAGGTCTGTTCCTCGTCCTCTCTGTCTGGTCTCTGACGGTGTCGATGTCAGCATCCTTCATAGGGTCCTGATTAGATTTTAGTGTGAAATCAAACTGAATCCATTGAATCCTAATTAATACTATTTGAATTATGTATCTCTTTCCAGTGAACTATTTGAAAATAGCCATTGAAAACCTTGTTTTAAAAGATATTGACATGGGACAGAGGCTCACCACAAAATGCTGAATAGAAAAAACTAGACTATAGCCCTGGCTGGTGTAGCTCAGTGGATTGAGCGCGGGCTATGAACCAAAGGGTCACCGGTTCGATTCCTGGTCAGGGCATATGCCTGGGTTGCGGGCCAGGTCCCCAGTAGGGGCCACGTGAGAGGCAACCACACATTGATGTTCTCTCCCTGTCTTTTTCCCTCCCTTCCCTTCTGTCTAGAAATAAATAAATAAAATGTTTAAAAGAAAAAATAGGCTATAAAATAAGTATAATTTCTATTTCTCAATACTATTACAGATACATGGTTAGAAAACAGACTGGAAGAAAACATATCAAAATATCATAAGTGTTTCTTACTGAGAAGTGAGACTACTAGTGAGTTTTATTTGTCGTTATATTCTAAGTGTTCCAAAGTTTCTATTTCACTGCCTGAATTATTTTTAGACTATTTTTCTTGTTTTCAAAGCTACTAATCTTTATTCCTATGGGAAATTCTTGGTACGATGGTGAAAATAAAGTTTGTGATAACAATCTTTTAAGTCAAAAGAGAGGTTTGTTTTTCCATCCTGTCCCCCTTTGCAGCCTGCCTTTTGCAGATGAGAAATCGAGGCTCAGCGGGTAAGTCCAGACCGGAGGCCAGGCCTCGGCCTGCCTGGGGAGCGTGGCCTCAGGGAGAGACTGCGCTGGTCGCGCCTGCGAGAGCCTCCAGCCCGCGGCTCTGTCTGTTGCTGCTCCCGTTTCAGCCACTTCGCTGGAGAGCCTCAGAAAGCCACGAGGTGTTTCTGCTCCCGGTACTTCTCCAAACTCTGGGTTTCCTTCTCTAACTCGCAAATAAGGCTGCGTCACTGACTGTGTCTCCAGATTCTGTTTCCATGCAGACAATTAGATGGTAAATAATTCAAGAGAACGGAAACTGGCAAAGTGGTGTGTGATGTCCAAATAGCTATCTTGTTTACGCTCCGGTGTAAACTTCAGGCTCATCTGCAAGTTGGGATCCCCAGGACTGGATAAAATGTGTAAACATAGGAATTTCCCTGTTTCCATCCCCCCCACCTATGAACATCATCGAGAGTGAGGATGCAGGTTCCCAGCTGGAGTCCAGTGAAGCAACGCGACTTTGGCCACAGACTTCTTAGGCAAGTCTGAGAGTGTCCGGAACCCCGAAGCATCCACCTCTCTTTGGGGTGAGGACCCATGATCCAAAGTGGAGGTCTCGGCAGTGCCACCATACTTCTGTGCAGCGAGGGACGTAACCTCACCAGGCCCTTCTAAACCTGCCCACCAAAGGAGCCGTCTTATTTAAGACTCTCTGAGTGACGAGTAACATAAACCACCTCCACTTGGCTTGAGAAGAAAAGGATAATGTATTTTATGCACAGGGTGTCTCAGAAAGCCCAAGGGCATATATATGGTAACTGCTATCATTCATATATATATGAATGATATCTATATATAAAGAGAGAGCTCACCCAGCCTCTCAGGCTCTCAGGAGGCTGGAACCAGCTCAGACAAAAAAAAGAGTGAGCTGTGGCTTACCAAGGGAAGCAGGAATGACAGGAATCAGGGACACCAACATCCATGCCCTGGATGCTCCTACACCCCTTCTTTCTGTGTGAGGGCTTCTTTCCCTCCCACTGGAGCCTGGCCTCCTCATGAGGATGGGACATAACCAGTGGGAGCTCCAGACTTACTGCTGGAGCTTTGTCCCGCTTCCCACCCACTGCAAATACAAAAGCATTCGTGGCTCCCGGTTGCCGTGCAGAAGGACTCTGGGTGGTCTACTTGGGCCACCTGTCCTCACTGTAGTCACATGGAGGGGAGGGCCATGGCATGACTCAGCCATGTGTCATGCTACACGCCCTAACATTCCAGGTTGCACCTGCATGACCGTACTGTGGTTACATCCTGCAGTGATTTTGTAGGACTTCTCCTGGATAGGATGGGGTATGTAACCACAACCCATGTTCCTGCTGAAATAACTAGAAAACCTGGGTAAGTTACACCGTCATATTTTTAAAGACATTGGATTGTTGTGGCAGCAATGAGGATACTGAACTAAAGTCCTGGAGAAGAGAGAGCCCTTTATAAAGGGGCTGATAATCTCTGATCATTTTCTTTCCTGGGGGTGTTTGCCAAATCTGGGGCAGGCCTAGGATAGAGTTTGACTTAGACATAAGGTGATTTTTTTAAATAAAGGTTTTATTATTTATTTTTAGAGAGAGGGGAAGGGAGGGAGAAAGAAAGGGAGAGAAACATCAATGTGAGAGAAAAACATTAATGGGTTGCCTCTCCTTTGCTCCTGACCGGGACTGAACCTGCAACCCAGGCATGTGCCCTGACCGGTAATCGAAACTGTGACCTTTCACTTTGCAGGACAACGCCCAACCAACTGAGCCACACCGGTCAGGGCTGGGCATAAGGTCATTACGGGGACAAAGAGAGACTAGTAAGCTCTGGTGATTGAGGTGAGCTGGAGGAGTGTAACATTGGAATCTAGAGGCTCTCCAAACACAGGGTCCATTTTCCCATGGGACATTTGCTGAACTCTGGGGCAGAGCAGGAGAGGCTGGGTGGGGCGTGTCTAAACACAGAGGGAAATTTCCTGCTGCCTTGTATTACGTGGGAAACCAAATCCTGTCAGAGGGAGGAGGACCGCGTCAGGCATACAATGGGTATCCCTTCTCAAGACATTTGCTAAAATTTGAAACTGTGGAGCAAGAGACGAAAGAACAGAACTGAATCTTCCACTGGCTTTCAGGGTTGAGAAGACCTGGCAGGCTGGCAGGCTGACAGCCAGCAGCTTGAGTGGGCTCCCCCCGAGGCACAGGATGATTCAGGGGTGAACTGGGACAAAGAAAACTGCAGTCCAGCCCCAATGCAGCCAAATCCCTGGCTGGTTGGAGGTGATCGATCCCTCACCCCATCTGCTAACGGAAGCAAAAAAGAATCATCACTTGACAAAAATAACATCATCTACAACCCCTCAGGCTGTTTTATACAGTTATAAGACATTGCAAAGAGCAGGAAATTATAAGTAATAATTAAGAGGAAAAAGCAGACAATGGAAGCAGATCCACAAATGATTCTGATATTTGAGTCAGTAGACAAGGACTTTATAATATTATAAACATGTTAAAGAAAATAGAGGAAAACAACACCAATATGAAAAGATAAAAAATTTCAATAAAGAATTGGAATCTATACAGAAAGGATCAAATAGACATTCTAGAACTGATACATGCAACATCTAAAATTAAGAACTCACGAAATGCAGTGTTTCCATACCAGTTGGTAAATACCCATTGGCCCAAGCCTCCTGAGTTCCCTGCCCTCCCCCTCCAGGGCCACCTGGCCTTTCCTGGCACTGGGACTTCCCTGCGATCCACCAAGTAAAGCTGGTCATTTGCTGGTCCAGCCAGGGGCGTCCTCCTCCTGCTTTGCCACTGCTGCCAATGACCCTTCGACTGGGTGGTGTCTGTACTTTCCCATCTGTCAACTATTTGGATGTCACCCCTTGGCATTGTCATTGAAAGTTCCCACCAAAACCAAGTGACTGGAGTTGGGGAGAAGGATTTCCCCGAAGCGGGCAATAAGAGAATAATGGAAGGACATAGAAAGAAAGGGGCATTTATTCACGTGTGGTGCTCACTTAGAAAGCCAGAGATCTGGCAGTGAAGCCTGTTGTTTGCTGACTTTAGATTGTTCTAAATTCCCTCTAAATGGAGTAAAGAGATTCCCCAAGGGGGAAGAAACTGAATAAGGGTTGCTCTGTGGCTTGGCCTCTTGAATCTGGTGGCTGGCAGCTCCCACACCAGTTCTTCTCATGAAACAACCAGGATAGCCTTAGTGCCTTGAATCCCTCAAAGGCAAACACATCTAGTGAGGACTAACTGCCTCCCTGGGTGCAGGTTAAGAGAGCAGGTTTCAGGGACAATTCTGGGTTCAGATCCCACATCTGCCGTTAACTAGCTGTTTTTCCTTGGACAAGTCACTTTATCTCTCCTACATATCAGACAAGGTCTGTAGCAGATGCTTTTTAACAACCTAATAGTGTTCTCCCTTCTTTGCTGGAAAAGACTTCATTTTTTCTTTTCAGTGTTTTACCTCCGTCCCTCTCAACTCGGCGGTGAATCACTCTAGGCAGTAATCCTACTCCCTGGGCAATGGTTGGATTAGGCATGAGTGTATGACCCCGTCCTGGCCACAGAGATGGGATGGGTGAGCAGCTGGAGGCTTCTAGGAAAGCTTGCCTTGTTCTTCAAAAACAGACACAAGGAAGAGATCAACCCTCCGCTAAACAGCGACGTGTTCAGTTGCATGCCTGGGAGGGGAGCAGCTGCTTTGCCGTCACAAGGAGACCCACGCCAACTGAGCAAAGAGAGGGAGAGAACCTGGGTCCCTGACGACATCACCAAGCCTCTGATTTGACCAACCCTGAAGCGGCCCTGGCTGAGAACTTCTTGTTACATATAAATAACTCACTTCCTAATGCTGAAGCTATTTTGAGTTTAGGGTTTCTCTATGTAGACTCAAAAGCATCTCAACACACCCAGGGCTGTTTTTGAGCATTAGATTCAATAAAATAATTTATGTAAAGCATTTAACACAGTTCCTGGTATACAAAGTGCTAAAAGGAGTGACAGGTATTACTATTCGCCTTATTATTTTTTAATCATTATTTTTATTTCACCTTACTGCCTTAGCTCTGGTTATAGGCAGATATTAGTAAGCCCAGGATTTAAAGAAGTGATAACAGGGGTGGGGTGCCACAGGGAAAGGGATGGATCCAGATGCTGTGGCTCCTTATCCAGAGCTCCTTCTTACAATGGTTTTCATTAAGGGTTTTTGTTTGTGTGTGTGTGCACACATGCATGAAGGCAACAGAAACTGCCTTAGGCTAGCTCAAACTAATAAAAAATAACTTTTTGAAGGCTACTGAGTATATCACCTAATTGAATGATGAGATCAACAAAGAAGATTTAGGCAAGGAAGGACTTAGGACGGCTCCAGACACCCTGGCAGCCGGCACCAGGGGACCTCTCAGGTGACTGTTGCAGAGCGCTCAGACTGTGCGTCTCTGTTTGGAGTTCTCAACGAGAGCACGTGGGTGGGGTGTCTGCGCCATAATTAATCAGCTTTAACCAAGTGGTGAGTGTCACCCCAGCTATCAGAATCCCTCTGAGGTTCGCACAAGCTCCCACCACGCTCCCCCAAACGGCAGCTTTCCCTAAGCACTGACTGGGAACGTCTGAGCTGGAAGGACCACGCTGCCTTGGCACTTACAAAAGTGCCCACGTTGCTCCACGTGCCATACATCCAAAGGTTTAAAGCTATGCATGAAGCTACGTTCACCTCTGCCCCATCTCCCAACCAAGCCTTTCTCTTCCCCTGTAGCCTACCTTTTTGAGAATTGGAAACCAGGTTCTCCCTGGTCTTTCTGCCATCTGGACACCTGAGTCACATATACCAGGGATATGCTGGGGCCAGGCAGGGCAGAAGCTGGCCCCAGGCCCAGGACTCCTGGGTGGTGACAAGATGCACCCAAACCCAAGAGAGGGGACTGACCCAGTTAAGCTCCCCTAGAGTTAGGGTGGCAGGTCACCCTCTCCTACACCTAACTTTTCACTTCCAGGTGCCTCCCGAAACTACATCACCCCAGCTGAGGAGCAGGGAGTGGGGATGGGAATGGGTGGGAAAGTAGTTATCGGGAAATCGGTTCAGTCTGGACACCCATTTGGGGTGATTTCAGGGCCAACTTTAAGGTGAAGCAGGTGCTCTTTTCCTGATTTCCCAGGGCAGAAGCTGTGGGATAAGTTTCTGGGGCTGCACGGTACAGCATGGTGACTACAATTGCTAGTGCCATGTTACAGATTTGAAAGTTGCTAAAACTATAAATCTTAAAAGTTCCCATCACAAGAAAAAAATCGTAACTACGTGAGGCAAAGGATGTTAACTAAAACTTATCACAGTAATTACTTTGCAATATATATCTATCAAGTGATGATGTTACACACCTTAAACTAATGTGATGTTATATGTCAATTATATTGTAATAAAACCGGAAAAAGAAGACAAAAGAAAAAGTAAGAACCTCAACTACCACTTGAGCTTGGCCAAGAGGTCCGTACAATCCCAGGGACCAGTGATGGGATAAGTAATAGGGATTATACCTTCATGGAACTCAAACTCCTTGTATATATTTAAACCCATGAGTTTGTAATCACGCTTAAAAAAAACCATTTGTCATCTTTCAAAGGATGCTGGGGAACAGCCTATTATTTTAAAACTGGTAAAGAAAGGGAGAGAAACGGCGTTCACTCTGCTATCCTTTCCCAGCTGCGTCAGGATAACCATGTAGTTGATGAGAGGAAGCTTTTCCTTCTAGAAATATGCCAGCTGATAAACGAAGAGAGGGAGCTACGAAATGAAGTTAGCATGTCAGCATTTTTGCGATGTGTAATGAAATGGCGAATCTAGGCAATGACCATCAACGGTTGCTAACATCAAAAAAAAAAGAAAGAAAGAGAAAAGAAACTGAACCCGATCAAGTCTTTTGACCTACTACCATTTTGTAGGAAATACAAAGTACATGTTAAATGATACTACGCAGAGGCAACCGGCAATGTCCCAACTGCGGGAAACTCTAGGACAAGAGACCGAGTTCCTGCAATAAGCAGATGCCAAGGGGTGTGTGTGTGTGTGTGTGTGTGTGTGTGCGGGTGTGTGTGCGCATGCGCATGCTGGTGGGGGTGGGGTTATTCTAGATTAAATAAAACATTTCTAGGACACAATCAGAAATTTGAATGCTGAATTGACAGATGATATTTAAGAAAGTGTGGTTCATTTTTTGGCATGATGATATTGTATACACAAAAGACTTGCCTTTTAGAGCAACACATTGAAATATTAGTGGGTGAACTTACACAATGTCTGGGACTTGCTTCAAAATCATCTGAGAGGAGGTTTGGGCGTCAGCTGGGTGGGAGCGTCCATCGGACATGAGGGACGAAGCCTGGAGCTGGGTGATGGGTACCTGGGAGTTTATGCGGTGTTCTCAGGGCCTTTGTGTGTCCGAAGCTTACCCAGTGCTGGAGGAGGGGCCCTGCGGGTGCTGGGGTCTCCAGGAGGGAGCAGGCGCAGCCCCTCCTCCAGAGCGTCCTGTACGCAGACTGGGTCCCAGAGTCTTACCGCCGAGCACCTCTTTCATTATTCTTTCTCCTAGCAAGTCCCCTGTTCGAACGATTCTGCTCACTAAATAAATGCATTTATTATTTAATAATTTAAAAGCACTATACTTTCGGAGTGGTTTGAAATGTCTAAACCTTTCTTCTTTGTGAGCCTTACAGGAAGACTTGCCTGGGAATCCTAAAGTCATCCAACTTTTTAGTTTACAGGGATGGAAACCTGGGTAGACAGAGAGACTGCCCCGGTCACCCGTTGACAGAGACGGGATGGAGCATTGTTCTCCTAAGCTAAGCCCACGGCTTTTGCCCACTACACCACCTCGGCTGAGCATGGACAGTGTTTTTAGAGTACGTGTACAATCTAGTTTACTGTACTAGAAACAGTCACTATGTAAGCCTGTCATCTTCTCTTTTTAAGGCTGAGATATGCCAGTTCCTTCAACTTTTCTTCCTAGATTTTATTTACTTGCCACCTCTGAGATTATTCCAAAGCCGTCTGACACATTACTGGTTTGTTTAAATTGTTCCTTCATGACAGGTTGCTTAGCACTTATTTTCTTCATCCCTCTTAAGAGTGAAACTAAGTAAAGAAGTGAAGCACAGCCCTGACTGGCGTGGCTCAGTGGGTTTGGCATCAACCCGCCTACCAAAAGGTCACAGGTTCGATCCTCAGGTTGTCAGGGCACATGCCTGGGTCCCCAGCTGGGGGCATGCAAGAAGCAACCAATCGATGTTTCTCTCACACATTGATGTTTCTCTCTCTCTCTCTCTCCCTCCCTTCCCCTTACCCTAAAAGTAAATACATAAAATCTTTTTTTAAAAAATGAACCACAGTCAACTCTTGGTTTTCTAGGGACAGGTTGGCCAATTTTCCATCAATCATGGTGAAAACAAAACAGACACCCCAACGACGCCATGTAACAGGGTTAGAACAGCGGTCAGTAGGCGCCACACGGGGTGATTTTGATATCGGAACGTCGCTTCCTGTCACCAGTCCGGCGATGTGTGCAGGGTGGTGTCCTGAGAAATGTCTGCGCCTTAGTGTTCAGTACTTTATTTTGGATGCTCATCACAAACACTGTCACAGAAATTTTCCAGTGTTAAAGGGCACCTCGGCGAGGTTTCCACTGCAAATCCTTCTCCATCGAAAAAGAATCTCCTGTCAAAATGGCAGACCGCATCTCCTCCCAAGCCTTCTGTCCAGTTGACAGTGTGGAGCGAGTAACCACCCTCGGCTGCCAATGTTCTCACATCCAAGATTGAAATCTTTAAAAACCCTTTTGGATGGTACTGTGGTCAACTCCTGTCTCTGCTGGGAATTATTTGGTTTCCTTCCTGAATTTCCATCAGGGAGAAAAAGAGGCTTGATCTGCCCACAGTAAGAACAAGTGGCTTTCACAGCAGCTGAGTGGAATGGAAAACCGGGATCGGAGCCACGTCCCAAAAGCTTTCACGTGGAAAAGGATGAAGTTTCAGTTATCTGCTCCAATTTAAGAAGCTTCTTAAAAATCCAGAATTGCTTATGTAAATTAATAAAAGTAGTAAAAGAACTGTAACTGGAGACAAATTTTGCATGACTGCCCTCAAGATCCCAGTATAGCCTTCGAATCGCAAGAGCAGAGTTTGAGGAGTAACTATCAGTACCGTGACTGTCCCTCAGGACAGGAAGCTCCATCATCCCCTGCCCGCTCGCTTGGCCTCAGCTGGCCTCATTTCTTTCTTCTGATAGCCCCAGAATACCTCCCAAGCCAACCTTCTTATCGTCCTGCTTCCCTGATTTTCAGTGCTCTGCCTCCAACCTAGGGACACAAGCCAAATAACCACAATGACATATTACATAAGCTCAGCAAACCGGATGGAGGAGAGAATTCCCCATGTCGGATAAAGGCTATATAGCACAAAACCTAGGAAAAAATTCATAATTAATTCAAATGTTAGAGACTTTTCCGTGAAAGTCGGGAACCAGAGAGACAATGCTCACTGTAGTGCACTAATACGGCCGGCTAGAAAAGGAGTGAGAAGCACACATATAGGTGAGAGGGAAAGAGAGCTTCCTGTCTCTCCTCCGTCCTTGCTGCTGATGGCTCCCCTCTGACCTTGACTTTTACCACTCGTCTGTGGCAAGGAGTGGATGGAAATGGTCTGTAGCTTATCTACCGCTTTTGCTGTTATCATCTCCTTTTACCTATCTGCAGCCAAGGTAGGAAGCAGAATAGAAAATGAAAAATTTTTAAATTACTGGTTTGCATGATATAAGGAGAAATAAGGGGAAGAACAGAAAGCAAGAAAGAATTAAGTGAGCAAGAAGGACAAGTGAAAGAGAAAGGGAGAAAGGGTCGATATGGGGATGGGTAGTCCAGGAGTAGGTTACAGAAGCAGAATCCTGACATGGAGAAAGTGAGAAAAACGGAAGAAACAATGGCCAGGAAAACATCTGGGTACAGGACCTGGAAGCTGTATCATGCCTGCAGGAGCATGGAGGTGTCTGTGACGGAGCTGGGTTAGCAGGAAGATTTGACTGGGGAAAAGGAGCTTGCAGGGACATGGAGGGCTAGCAGGTCAGAGGTAGAGTTTAGGGAAGATCCAAGTCCTTAAAGATGTGTGGGCATTCTGCTAAGTGCTTTACAGCCGCTGTCTTATTTAATTTAATCCTCACACCAACTCTGTTATGTAGGTGCTCTTATTTTTTTTCTGTTTATACAGATGAAGAAATTAAGTATTTTGCTTAGGATCAATCATTTAACAATAGTGGCGCTGGGATTAAGCCTAGGTTTGCTGGCTCTGGAGTGCTGGCAGGTAATCTTCAGCTTCACTCCTTTAAATTCTTATCTGGCTTGGCCCAGTTTACCTTCCAAGGTTGGGTGTATTCAGGGTGCTGTGGGAGGGATCGCTATGCATTCACTGTGTGAGTAGGTAAAAGGAATTTTATCAGACTAGTGAAAGTATGGATGCCAGTGGCTCCAAAATTCAAGTCAAATTAGGAACGCTTGGAGGAGCTGGGGTTGGTTAGTCTAGAGGAGAGAAAGGTGGGACCTTGAACATGGGATGCGTCCTCACCTCCTGAGTTGTTCCAGATGGGGGACTGGCTGGTGTGAACCAGAAGCTGATCACAGCTCAGCCTTGGTCACACTTGCCGTTTAGACTTTCTGATAGGATGACCTGCAGAAGCTCCTCATTGCTGAAGGTGTCCAAACCAAGGTTCCATTGTCCATTTATCCATTCATGCAAATTTCTGTGGAGGCCCCACCCTTGCCATCTCTATTCCAGGCACTGAGGTACAAACGCCGACAGGACTAACGTGCTCACTGCTCTCCTGGAGATTTTATTTCCATGGGGAAACCAGACAAACAAATAAAGAGACAATTGCATAAACTCCTTATAAATTACAATGTGCGTTATGAAGGAAATAGCACCCAGGCAGGGAAGAAGGGAGGACACTGGAGTGGACCTCGCTGGTGCTCTGCCAAGGGTCCCTGTAGTGGTTTCTGCATGTCAGCCCCCAGCTCCTGTGCACTTGTGTTATAAGGACCGACTCCTGCAACTTTGTTCCAAAGACAGCCCTCGGGACACTGGAGCTCTTTGCCCGCGTGCACAGAGAGCTCCTCCTAACCCCTCTTAGCCCAGGACTCAGCCAGTAGAGTGGGAGTATGAAGCCCGTCATCCTTAAGAGGAACAGATCTAGATGCAGTCCAGGCTCCCAGGCTTCTTCCTTGCTTGGTGACTTCCGATTCCCTGTGGTGCAGCTCCCCCCTTACAGGCTTCTCCTGGGGACACGTTTTAAATAAAACACTTGCTCATGAATCCTTGTCTCAGAGCCTGCTTCTGGGAAACTCAACCTAAGATAGGGAGAGAGTCCTGGTCTGATTTACCTTTTTACAAGGTACCCTGGTTCCTGAGGAAGAACAGACTGCGGGATGCAAGTGTGGAAGTAAGGAGGCCAGTTAGGGGCCAGTAGTCTGGGCAAGGGATGAAGGAGGGTAGCAACGGTGGCAGCAGGATGAGGGGAGATTTAAGATCTGCTTTGAAGATGGACTTGACCAGGATTGCTTGGAAAGGACTGAAGGAAAGAGAGGAATCCAGAATGTCTCCGAGATTAGACAAGAACATGTAGGGCTATAATGGATAGACACCCCCTCTTTGGGTGGGAGGTGGAACTAGGTGGCTTCGAAGGCTGTGTGTTCGTTTGAAAATCCGCCTGCAGTGGCTGGAGTTAGCACCCAAACAAAAGATAGGAGCTGGAGATGGCTGCACGGGAAAATGAACATAAAAACGAGGGAACGCACATGGACTGGCAGGTAGCTTCAGAAATCATTAAAGTAGCCCAAATTCCTTTGGCGCTGCTGAGTAGGGTGTTTCTATTTCCTGCTCCCATAGCTCCCCACCCACTTGAATCAAGGCCATACCTGGTGTTGTGAAATGTGCTGGGCCTTTCTCTAAAAGGAAAGTATCGGTGTGAGAATCCTGCTGACCTTCTGGGCTTGGCTGTCTCATGTTCTTGCTGACAGTTCACTTTGTGTTTTTAAAGAACAGATGCTCAGCCCTCGTTGCTGCAGCATTTACTGAGCACTTACTAAGCGCCAGGCACTTTGCCTTGCACTTTGCACATATATAATCTCATTTAACTTTCACGACAACTCTTTGAGGTGGTGTTCTTTTATTCTTCTTTGGGGCTGAAACCGTCATGGCTTAGCTACTTGCCCAAAGTCAGGTAGCCTCAGAGTAGCTGAGTTGGGATTTGAATCAAAAGTCCCATACCAGACTGCAGGTTCTCAACCAATATGATTACATTGACCAAAGAAAGAAAGATGTTCTCAGGGGAGTCTGAGCACTTCCTCCGCCTACACACAACTCCAGTTGCTCTTGGCCTTGATTGCAGAAGGGTGGGCAGGTTCTTACTGTTTCTCCGTGGACACGCCCCCTGCCCTCTGTTCCCACCCAGTCCCAGAGTCCCAGTTCTTCCCAGAGCCCATCTAGCTCTGCTCCGCAAAACAGGGCTCCTGATCTCTTTCTTGGGTTCCTAGTGAACAGTCCACACTCTTAAAGAAGTCAGTCCTCTTTGTGGTTCGGGAATGTCCTCAGCGAGGACCCCGAGATCACTGGATCAGGGCAGTCAGCTTCGTTGCCTCCGTGTCCCCGCACACCTGCTGGGCTGGCAATGAGAGGAGGAAAGCAGGTGAGCACTGTCTCGGCCTGTAGGGAGCTCACAATCAATGTCAAGTATGTTGTCCACGTCCCACACACCTAGAAGGCTGACTGTTCCCAATTCTCTGGAGACGTCAAGGGCCTTTTTTAATTTAAGAGAGCCCCCCAAGGCCAGAAAAAAATTCTTGCCACAGTGAAAACAGTCTAAATGTCCAATAATATTTAACTTCGTTAAATGTTAATAGTTAAAATTAATAATATTTAACTGTATCAGTTAACTCACTGATATAATATTCCATACAACAAAACATTCTTGAAGGCCTTAAAAAAATTTTTTTTAAAGATTTTATTTATTTATTTTTAGAGAGAGGGGAAGGGAAGGAGACAGAGAGGAAGAGGAACAGCAATGTATGGCTGCTCCCCACACGGCCCTCACCGGGGACCCGGCCCGCAACCCAGGCATGCGCCCCGACCGGGAATCGAACCAGGACCCCCCGGTTCCCAACCCACGCCCAATCCACTGAGCTGCACCAGCCAGGGCTTAAAAATTTTTTTAAACCACCCTGGTTTCACAATATATGGTGTGTGAAGTGAAAAGAAAGGTAACACAATATTTTGCATACTAGGATGCCGTTTACATGAGAGAAGATACATTGTATACATGGTCGGTAATGATTATATCAAAATAGTGAAATTCCTGGTGGTTTTTGTTTTCTTCATTAAATGATTGATTTAAAAATTATTAATTCAGAAGCCTAGCCGCAAAGGCTACATACTGTATGGTTCCAACTCTACATGACATTCTGGGAAAGGCAACACTATGGCGACAGTAAAGAGATCAGTGGTTGCCAGCGGTTTGGGTGGAGGGAGGAAGGTGTGAGGAACGAATAGGTGGAGCACAGGTAATTTTTAGGGCAGTGAAACTGTCTCCTAGATTAGACATCATCATACAGTTGTCTAAACCCATAGAGGATACAACGCAAAGAGTGAACCCTAATGTAAACTATGGACTTTAGTTAATAAGAATATTGTAATAAATGTGCCACACTAAGGCAAGATGTTAATAACAGGGGAAGCTGTGTCGGTGTATGTGTGTGTATGTGTGTGTGTGTGTGTGGAGGGGGTGGTGAGAAGATGTATGAGAGCTTCCTGTACTTTCTATTCCACTTTACTATGAACCCAAAACTGCTCTAAAAAATAAAGTCCATCAATTTAAAAAATGATAATGTAGATTTCAAACATACAGAAAAACAGAATATAATGAACACACATTGACTCACCATATAAATTTGTCTTGAGATATAGCCATATTTGGTTTAGATCATTTTTTAAAGAACTAACAAAATATAGTAACCAACTCTCTTTATACCCTCCCCAGAGAAAATTCCTTCCATCCATTTTTCTGTACTTTTTTACATGCCTGATGACATTAACAGTATGTAATACTGTTTTGGGTCCTTTGCTTCTCAAAAATTGAATTATATTTCCTACTCAGCAATTACCTTTTTAATTAATCTTCTATAAGAATTAATATTTCTATTTTTAATCCTCACCTGAGGATTTTTTTTAATTGATTTTAGAGAGAGAAAGCACATGCACACACGAGAGAGAGAGAGACATCGATATGAGAAACAGTGATTGGCTGTCTCCCATACACGCTCCAACTGGGGGTGGAACCCACAACCTAGGTATGAGTCCTGACTGGGAATCAAACCCACAACCTTTTGGTTCATAGGACGATGCTCCAACCAACTGAGCTGCCCGGCCAGGGCAAGAATTAGTGTTTCTTGATACATTGAAGCTCTGATTTATTCATTTTAAATGCTGTATAGATTTCATTATGTGTATATACCACAATGGAAAGTTTTAAAATAATACTTTAGAACATATCTTGATGACATAAGTACTCCTAATATTAAATGAGAAAAGCAAGACATAAAATGTTATTTACAGTATGGCAATCTATATATACATACACATACAGAGTACTGCAATGACAGATACAAAAAAGCTGTTATTTTGGGAGGAGACAATTCATATTTATTTATTTTTTAGTTAAAGTTAATATACAATATTATGTTAGTTTCAGGTGTACAGCATAGTGATTAGACATTTATATAACTTACAAAGTGGTCACCCTGGTAAGTCTAGTACCATGCAGGGTCGTTATAATATCATCGACTATATTCCCTATGCTGTACTTTACATTCCCGTGACTGTTTGTATTGCTTTTTTTTTTTTTTTTTTGAAGTGAAAGAAATTTATTAGTGCAACAGTGAGACAGAAAGCAGCTACTCCACAGACCGAGCAGCCCCTGCGACTGTCTCTGTAACTGGCAATACCTAGGAGTTTGTTTCTGTTTTATTTGTTCATTTATTTTGGTCATTAGATTCCACATAAAAGTGAAATCATATGGTCTTTGTCTTTCTCTGTCTGGTTTATCTCACTTAGCGTAATACCTCTAATAAAGTTGTTCTTGGATTGTGGGATTATGGACAATTTTCTGTTTTTCCTAAACCTTGCAGAGTAAGGTTTAGGAAACTTTGCAGAATAAGTATCGGTTTTATAATTTTTTGAAAAGGCTGAAAGCACGCTGCGGACTGAAATAGGAGTCTGAGCTGTGTGTGTCGCGAAGTTGTTGTTTACTGCCCCCCCTGCCTCTGTTGGTAGAGCCGCTGGGTAAGCTGTCAAGCTGTCAGCAGTCCTGCCCTGTGTCGCCCGGGTACCTCGCAGGGGCAGCGGCCGGCCCTTCGGCTCCCTGTCCCAATAGCCACACCTTCCTGGTCTCCATGGCACGTTTGATTGTTGGCTTTCGATGCCCGATACCCGCAACGCAATTATGGGATTGGCTATAATTATGCCTGCAGTGATATTATAGGACTGGATATAAATATACTCGCTACATGTGAAGAGAGTTTATTTCTGTTCACAATTTGCCATCTGGCTGCACTGCACCCTTTCCTAGCTGAGACAGTGAAGAGCACTATCCAAGCTAGAGGTGAAACAGGAGTCGGATCTGAGGCTTTAAATAAGCAACTTTTGAAAAGTCACGTCTGTGTGTGTGATGGGGCCGTCATGCTGGAAATCACAGGAAAGAGGCAGCAGCTTTGTACCAGGTCTATATTGTTTCCTTTCCCTGCTCTCAGCTTGGGCTGCTGCTTAGTCAGGCCAGCGCAGACCTTCCTAAGTCATAGCACCCCTGTGGGTTTGAAGCCCTTCTCCTTGCAGAGGTACCCATATCTCCATCTTCTGCCTTGACATCCCTCTCCAGCTCGAGTCCTACCTTCCCACCTGCCTGCTAGATCATTCCATCTGCCTGTCCTACAGTGACATAAAAAAAGTCCGGAATTATTTCTTAGATGCCCAAACTAGGTCTTTGTCCTGACTTCTCTATTTTCTTAACGATACCATCACAATCCTGGTTATCTAGGGGGTCATCCTTAATCACCGCTGTTTAGGACCTTGTATCCCAATGGAAGACAAATTTCACCACCTCTCCCTTCATGAGTTTGGTGTCCAGATCTAGCACAGTTCCTGGCTCTCAGCACTTAATAAATATTTGTTGAATGAACGAATGAGTAGGTCAATGAAATGTCTCTTTCTTCCCATGCCTCATGGTCACCTCCCTAGTTCCAGCCCTTATTGCCTCACACCAGGGCTATGAGACTATACTCTCTACTGGTTGTTCTGCCGCTGGCCTTTGTCGTCTGTAGTTCATCCGGCTGCTGCCACCAGACGGGCTGTCCTTACATGGCACCTCCCTTGCACCACTGCCCTATTTCAATCTTTGTTGATTTCTCACTGGCTACCAGGCAAAATGCAAAATCGTGAGCTTAGCTTTTAAGGCCACTGCACTCTGGCCCCAGTCAACGTCTCCAGCTTTCTGCCTGAAACTACAGCCGCGTTCGCAAGCCCTCTGGTCTCTTCTCGCACATCTGGCACTCGACTCTATGACCATCCTCAGGCCATTGCATTAGTCTGGACTGATGCTCCCTTTTCTAGCTGTTCTCTAGAGGAAATAATGTCTAAGACCAGAGCATGATTAGGAGGAAGCAGAACCATCATTCCTTTATTTAACAAATACTTACTGAATTTCCACTCTGCTGAGAATCAGGACTGGCGCAAACGGATCCATTCCTTGCTCTTAGGAGAGAGTTAACTGCTTCGGATTATCTGCATGTTCTCCCAGACCCTGGAACAGCCTCCTCTGAGCCTCCTTGGTCAGACTGGGCCTTGGGTCTTAGCCTGTGCCCTTGGTTTTCTAGCCACACTTGGGCTGTCATTGGTCCCTAAAGGTTGCCTTGGAGCTAGATGACAGGCCAGGCTTATCTGACTTAGCTCCTTACTTGGGCCCTGGTTCCTGCAGGATACCCTCTAGCTAGGACCAGGCTTTGTGTTCTAGTTCCTTCCCCACTTCCTTGACCCAAACCATTACAGTCAGCCCTCCCAAGGACCCAGTGGCTTTCCAAGCAGACTGTGGAGGCCTGACCCTCCCAGGCAACATCATGACACTGTGGAAAAGACCTGATCAGAATAAACAGCTTCAAAATATTATAATTTTTAAAAAATAGGTTATATAGGTTATAGAACAGCATGTATTACATGGTCTTATTGTTTTAAAAATTCTGCATGGCCCTGACCAATGTGGTTCAGGTGGTTGGGCATTGTTTTGCAAAGTGAAAGTTCATTGGTTCGATTCCCAGTCAGGGCACAGGCCTGGGTTATGGGTTTGGTCCCCGGGTTGGGGTGCATACGAGAGGCAACCAATCAATGTTCTCTCTCACATCAATGCTTCTCTCCCTCTCTTTCTCCCTCCCTTTCCCTCTCTCTAAAAATAGAATAATAGTAATAATAATAATAATCTTGCATGGAGAGAAATTTGGAAAAGTAGAAATAAAATTTAATAGAGATGATTGAAATTTTTTGCTTATCAATGGTATCTTATTTTTTTCACAGTGATCAAATTTTGCTAGTTGAATATTTAAGAGAAAATCAACTGAATGGCACAGAAAAAAGATAGGATATTAAAAACATCACTCTATATTTCATGTGTTATACATGTGAATTAATGACATAATATTTTTGTGATTTTTCTATCTTGGAAAGTTCACCATTATGTTCCTTGCTAATTATCACCTGTTATACAGGGTGGTTTAGAAACACAGAAGTTAGCATTTGTTTATAAAACTGGAAGTCCTCACTTTCACACGTGGGGCTGCCCAGGCCTCTGTGTTACAGCCACCAAATTGTAGCCTTTTTTTTTTAACCAAGCCCTGGACACGTGAAACCCTGGATGAGGGAGTTCTCCTGGCCTGGCCTACAGAAGCTTAGACCAGAATTGCCACAGAAGCATCAAAACAATAGAATGTGAATTCGTGGATATCCCAGGAGGAAATAACGCTAGATTGAAATGCATTTTTGCATCATTGACTTTCCCTGGTGATTGAGCCCTGTTTATCTCATTTGGCAGATCTGCCTCAAAGTGCATGAACTATTTGTGCCTCAGTCGTTTCCAGTAGATTGATTTTGCTAAGATTGCAAATTGGCCGTCTTGCACTGCAGTCTGCAGAAGCGGTCTCTGGTTTAGCCTCAGCATCCCAGCCACGTGGAAACAACAGCCACTGCAGCCACCGCCACCGCCACCGTCACTGAAAGAGAGACTGGAGAGCTGTTTTCAGGACACAGAGATAACAGTGCCTTAGATCTTTTCTGCAACCAGGCAGGATAAAATATGGACATATAAGAAAGCAAACAAGGGTCGTTTCTGCTCTCTTTTCTTTCTCTCTCATGTATTCTCCTTGGTATGTTCTTCCTCTTGCCCTCAAATCTCTCTCTCTCTCTCACCTTAGCCCCCTCTTCAAAAGCAAGAAAAATAAAGATAACATTTTTAAAAAGAAAACATAAAATAAAGACTAGTTCATAAAATGGTGACTGGTGAACTCCTTACAATATAACAATCAGAGAGGCAGACTGTAAAACTCAGCATACAATATGACATAGCTTTTTAAAAGTATACAGGGAAAAAAAAAAAGATTAAAAGGGAAAAAAACATGCCAAATGGGAATAGTGGTAGCTTTGAGCAATAGGGATATAGATGATTTTAACGGGTTCCCCTTTAAACGTTTTTGTATTTTCAAAATGTCTAAAATGATTAGTAGTATACTTATCCTCAGAAAGTTTTTATAAAAATATATAAAGTAATAATACATACATAAATAAATAAAGTGGCCCATGCTTTTCCTTCAACAAAGTGTATTGGCCTCTGCCATTTAAAATAATAGAAACCTAAGTCAGGCTAGTCTGGCAGGTCCTCAAGAAGCTGAACTTAGAGTTTCACATACCATATGACTTATAATTCCATGACTAGATATATACCCAAGAGAACTGAAAACATATGTCCACGTAAAAACTTGTACATGGATTGCCCTGGCTGGTGTGGCTCAGTAGGTTGGAGTGTCATCCTGTAAACCGAAAGGTCGTGGGTTTGATTCCCAGTCAAGGCACATGCCTGGTTGCGGGTTCTGTTCCTGGTCAGGGCACATACAATATCAGTTTTTCTCTCTCACATCGATGTTTCTCTCCCTCTCTTCCCCTCTCTCTAGCATTTCCTTGAGTGAGGATAAAAAAAAAAAACTTGTACATGAATGTTCATAGCAGCATTATTTATAATATCCCCAAAGTAGAATCAACTGATAAAGGGACAAACAAACTGTGATAATATATCCAGTAGAATGTTATTTAGTCCTAAAAAGGAGCAAAATACTGATGCATACTGCAGCAAGGATGAACCTTGAAAACAGTATGCCAAGTAAAAGAAGCTAGACATAAAAGACCATATATGGTATGGTTCTACCGATATGAGATGCCCGGAATAGGCCAATCCATAGAGACAGAAGGTATATTAGTGATCGCCAGGCACTGGAGGAAGGGGGAAATGGGGACTGACTGCTAATAGGTATAGCTTTACTTTTAACAGTGATGAAAATGTTCTGGAATTAGTTTCTGGTGATGGTTGCACAACCCTATGAATATACTAAAAACCACTGGCCTTGGACACTTTAAGAGAGTGAATATTCTGGTATGTGAATTACATCTCAATTTTTTAAAAACAGTGTGTCTATCACACTGTCTTGTCATTGCCTATGTACTTATTGGTCTCTCCCACTAGATTGTGAGCATCTTGAGGATAAGGTCCTGTCCTTGTTCTCTGGTTCCCCAGTACCGAGTAGAGGACCTAGAACAGACCCGTGAAACTGGTTAACTGAATAATTTGAGGGTTGTCTCCCCACAAGCCCCGGGCTCTGCTCCCACACTAATGAACCACCTGGCTGTTCGGAGCCCTAGTCCAGGCGTAGTGTATTCAGTCTGGAACCAAAGAATGGAGCAGCCTATGGTTTGGACACCAACTGCTAGTATCACGTTGTTTAACACAATTGAGCCTTGTCCAAGGGTCACAGCGAGTTGAACAAAGGGGCTGCCACTGACCCCTCAGGAGTCCTCACTCTCCTCCTGTTGGCAGGTTCACCATGAATGACCCTCCTTCTTTGGAGGTGGCAAGCTGGGCTGCCGCAGATTCTGGGAGCCTGATTCTAGCATACTGTCTGGTTCTGCTATATTTCTAATCCAGGTCAAATAAAAATGTCCTCAGTTCTTTTGGCCTAGGGGGGAAGAGAGATATCCCTGTCCACTTCTCTCTTCTACAAACTCCAGTTGCCTTCACTCACTTGGCTGCAGGACACGATTCCTTCAGTTTACCTCCTTCTTCCAGACAGAACCAGATAAACAGGGAGGCTGCACAAGTACTGCCGAGACTGTCAATTTTAAGAGGGCTCCAGCATCCCTGGGAATAGGACTTTCCTAGACCTCCTCTCACAGGGAGCCAGGTGTGCCTGGAATCGCCTGGTTCCGCCAGCTGGGAGAGCAGGCAGCATGATCCCGGAGGAGCACAGCACAGTGACTGGGGATGGTCACTAACTGCCATTCATGGAAGCAGGTCAAGGTAAGCGAAGGCTTAGGAGACTGGCGTAGGAGACAGGGCAAGCAAGTGTGGGGGCAGGACCGACTTCCAGAGGCGATGGAGAAGGGGCTGTTACCTGACGGGCCCTCCTGCTGTCCTCCCTCCTGCCCTTTCCCCACACTGCGCTGCAGCTCCTCTTGGTAAATGCTGACAAACTGTTGTGAACCGTCCCAGGGCACCCACGTGACTCAATTTGGCCCGGTGTAATGAGTTTCCTCAGTGAACTCTTCCCATTACCTCTGACAAAGCTTCCAAAAGCTTCCAGAATGCCAGTTATTATTCCCTTAACACCATTGTTGTTGATTTTTTTAACCTTGTTAAGGTTACATTTGTTTAGTGAAGCTAGTTGCCCTATTTCTGAAGTTGTATTTTTCTTTTGTTCAGGCCATTTAATGATTTCTCTTCCTCTCTTGCCATCCATCCCCTTTTCCTTTGCCACCCTCTTTTTCTTCCTCTCTCCCTGCTTGTTCCTTCTTCCTGGCTTTTATCGCTAATCCTAAAAATGATTTTTTATAGGTAAACACTTTAGTAACTAAATTACTTCAGAGTAGTAAGTCTCCTAAAGTAAACTCAGTATATTCTAATTGATGAATCCCTGACTCAGCAGCTGCCTTCAGATGCCCCCCTCCTCTTGTAACCCTCCCAAACCCCTGACCCAGGGCAGGCCTTTCTATTAATGCAGTAGAAGTGGCGAGAAGTATGTCCTGCATTTCTCACTTTTCTCAAAGGTCTACCCAGTTCTTATTTAAATGTCTTATTTTGACTATTTAATAGCATAAAACAGTCTCAAAATGAAAGCTTACATACTTGGTCAAATACAATGCAATTGTATAGAATTGTGATTCTATTATGCACACATGTTTGTATCCAACCTACATCACAAGTGTTTTTAGATCAATGAACAGAGGCCTGTGACTGGACTCTGGGGGTTACTGACTTATGCTCATCTTGGCCCTGCTTCCCAAGCAGCGTGAACCCCACAGCTCCTCTCATTTCTACCTGGCCCCATAGACTTCTGACCAATATCCACCATCTTGCCAAACTTCCCTAAAGCACTGTCCCCAGCATTGACCTCCGGAGAACTTAGAATTCCTGATCTGGTGTTCCATGATGTTCAGATCAGTTCTGTGCCCTCAGTAATCTATCCAGCACAAGAATATAGATTCACTTTTTCTCCTGCTCCTTCTTCTAACTCTTAATACTCATAGACCACTTGTGGGCTGCTTCCTCCTGCATGTTTATGATCCTGGTTTATATGATCGACTCTCCTGATATTTTTATTTCTCTCAAACAGCAGAAAGACTGCTGGGAATAATCTGATGCACATGAAGAGAAAACAAGTGTTTACTAATAAGATTAAATCACATTTAAGCAGATTTTTAACTGTGTAGAGCACCCTGCTAAGCACTGTTTGAGGCTAGCAGACACAAGGCAGAACCTCGTGGAATTTACAATCTGGTGGGGAGAGAGGATGAGGAATAAGGCTATACACATGTATATGAGTTCCTGCCAAATATGGTAAATTCCACGAGAAAGGAATAAGTGAAGTGCTTGTGGGACTTGAAAGCAAGAGAACTCACATTTCCCTGGGGAACCGGGAATGAACCATGTGATGTAAGAGAATGGTTGGGATGGAGAGCAGGGAGCCCTGAGCTTTACTCTGGGCTCAGTCACTGGATGCACAGATAAGAACTTGGTGTTTCTCCTTCCCATGACAAGTCCACATAATTTACGGGGTCAGTGCAAAATGAAAATGCAGGGCCCCTTGTTCAAATATGAAGAATTTCAAGATGATGAGAGCAGAGTACGGGACCCTTCCCAGCACAGGTTGTACCTCCATGGACCTGAGCCTCCCTGGGCATCTGCTTCATCAAGGGTTACCTTTGGGAGGTAGGGAGCCAAGTGTCACCAGTGTCTAGCTTGGGGCCTGCTACTCAGACAAATCAGTGAGTGACTGGCGATAAGAATGAATCAAACAATGACCTCTGGTGATTTCTTGGGCTGCTTTCAGTGTTAAAATGTTATTAGACCTTGATTCTGAATACTTCTTGGAGAAGACATTTGAGATGAGTCTTGAAGGACAGTAGGAATTTTCTCTGTTTTTCCTTCTTCCCTTCCTTCCTGTTCTTCCAGTATTTTTCCATTTAGCTCACAAACTCTAACGATAATGTCAGGCTTTACAGTGAGAAATGCAACAGTCACACAGGCTGGAACCAGCACAGGAGTTCGACATCTGAGGGATGACGGGAAGACTTCAGCCTCATTTAAGATTCCTTGAGGCAGTTTCTCACTTACAGAGATGGCCTTGCCTGTAGATCAAATGTCCAGGAGTAGAGTCTGGTTTTTAATTTTAAAATTATTTTGTTTTAAATACATTTTAAAAATACGATTATTTTGTTTTTGTTCCACTGAACAATTTGATAGAGGTTTTTGAAGAAAAACCAGAAAAATATAGATGAGAAAAAATACTCATAATCTCATTAGAACTATTAGAAATTGTTCTAATAGGATTGCAGTATAAAACTAGTTTTTAGCCTACTTTTTCAACCAACAATATATTATGAGCATCTTTATATGTTAATAAGTGTCACTTTACTCTTTCATTTTGCATGGCTATTGGTATTGTGTCATATGGTTATACTGTAATTTTTTTTTTATCCAATCCACTTAATTGAATATTTGAATTGTTTTGATTTTTTTCCTACTCTAGATGGTGTTGCCCTGAATTTGCTGGGTAAACAGCTTACTTAGTTTCTCTACCTGTTATTTTCCTCCTGTGTGGACAACCTCAAGATAATTATAGTATTCCTCCTGGGCTCGTTGTGGGGTGTCAGTGAGTTAATGCAGGTAAAGCTCTTAGTGCAAGTACAGAATAGCACATAGCAGACTAGACGTGCTCAATAAAAGCCTTTTTATTCCTTTACAGGTCCAGAAGGAACTGTCTTGCCTAGACTGTGGAGTAAGTTAATAGCAGAGTCTGGGATGCCTGATTCCTAGTGCAGTGTTCTTTGCAAAGCAGCTGAAAGAGGTGCAAGTGGAGAGAGACCTGGGCTGGGAGTTCCCTAGATTGAATAGTTTTCTAGTGGTGTCCTGTCTCCTTAGTTGTAGAATAAGCTCCCAGGTGACTAGGAGTTTTCTAAAATTTTATTTTTCTTTACACAGAAGAGGACAGCAGATGCTCAGCAAAGGTTTGTCATTGTTACCTGACATCTAAGAACATTAGCAGGTGGGTTTCCCAACACCCTCTTCAGTCATTAAGACCGATCTTTACCATGCACACACAGCCTACTAACTGGGAACGTGCTCTGGCTGAGGATTTTTTGCCAAAGGCAGCTGCCCAAAGTCAGTTCTGTTCAGCCCAAGGATGACTGGGATGTCCCAGGGATGTGGGAAGCTAGGTATGGAGGGATCAAGTTCCAGGCCAGCTATTTGCTGGCCCTGTGACCTCGGGCAAGCAGCTTTCCCTCTCTGATTTCTTTTCTGTAACACTGAGGGGAACTGGGGGAGGTCAGGATGGTATCACACAATGGTTAGCTCAGAACTCAATCTAGTCAAGTTCTCTTCTCTCCCCTCGCCCATTACCCTGTTTTATTTTATCCACTCTACTTTTTACATTGCAGGCGATCTTGGTTATTTATTCACTTATTGATCTGTCTGCTTCACTAAATAGGAAACCTCATGAGGGGAGGGCCCTTGCCTGCTTGATTTTTCTCCGGTGACCCAACGGCCTAACACACGCCTGCCATGCAGCCCCTGAATAAATACGTTGCACGAATGAATGCTCAGAGCCTGGGTTCAAACCGTGATTGCAGCGCTTTTCGTGCAACCTTGAGCAAGCCACTTAAACCACACCTCAGTTTTCCTGCTTGGAAAAATACGGTTTAATACCGGTGCCTCTGAAGGTTCTGAGGATCAAACGAGAAAACATCCAGGAAGCATTAAGCTCACTGGCTGGTATAGAGTATAATAATGATAGTAGCAAACGTTTATGTAGCGCCACAGCCAGATACTGACCTAAACGCTTTGCGTAGGTTAACTATGTTAATCTGTACTACATCCTATTATTATACCATTTTGCAGATGAGCAAACTGGGGCGTAGCGGTTAAGTAACATATACGCTCAAGACACGACTGATGTTATTTTCTGCCCGAGTCTTTCCCAGCTTCCCGTGGGCGATCCTTCTGAACGGCCAGAGGGCGCGCCGCGCCAGCCTCCAGGCTACCCCTCAGTCGGCCACCACAGGAAGGGTTACTGGTCCCCCAGGCGCGTTACGGGCCCGGGATCCGCGGGCCCGCGCTCTGCGCTGACAATACCGCGGGGAAGGGCGGCGGGCACTTCCTCGCCTCCTATTGGCGCACACGCCCCTTCCTGTCACCGCGGGGGCCCGGCACCGCCTCCTGGCACCGCCTGCTGCCAGAGCGCAGCCGGAGTGGACGGTTCCAGATGCATGCTAATAAGGGGGCGGCCGCCGCAGCCCATTGGCCCGCTGCGGAGTGTCGGTGAAGTCAGCGCCGAGTCCCAGAAAAACAGAGCGGGGCCAACTGCAGCGTGTAGTGAGAGTGGGGCAGGACGCGCGCTGCCCGCCCGCCCGCCCGCCCGGCGACCCGCAAGGTAAGCCCGCGCCAGCCGCCTGCCAGCCCGCTCTCATCCGATCCGCGGCGCCGGCGCCGGGGGCGTGCGCCAGCCCGGCCCCCGCGGGCGGCGCCTTTGTTCCACGCTCCGAGGAGGCGCGTTTAAAGGGCCAGCTGTTAGAAGGACTTGGGGACCCCCTCCCCCAGAGCATCCCCCGTAGTCACAGGGAAATCGTGGCCCTCCTCGCCAACCCTCTTTCCTGCCAGTCTTTCAAGGAAAGTTCCCCAGGGTGCGGGGGTTCTGGGAGATTCCAGGGGGTTTTTGTTGTTGTTTTTTTTTTTTTTTTTGGTGGGTGGTGGGTACGTGCGATCATGGCCTCTGCCAGGAAAGAACGTCCTCCTGCTTCAGGCTGGCTGCAATATGGGTGGGTGGAGGCGATATCAAAGCCCGGGTGGGTTTGCTCTGTAAAGTGAAACTACCGAGGAGAGGCTTCTCTGCTGCAGCCAGGGAAGAAGGAAGGGAGCGACTGCCAGGATGGAGGCATCTCAGGTGTTTTCATTCATCAGCATCCTTCTGAAGGGGAAGGCGGCAGGAGGGGCCAAGGACGACAGGTCTGGCCTAGGACCCGACAGAACGAGTGTGCGTATGCGTGTGCGTGTGTGTGTGTGTCCGTCCGTCCGAGGACACCGTGTCTGCCCATCTGCCCATGATCCTTCATCCTCTAGAGTGACTGCCTGGCAGCTCATCCCCGAGATGGACTGAAATCAACTCCCTTTTCCGAATTCCCCGGACATCCCCGGCTCTCCCCTCGCTGCTTTTGGACGAGGCTTCCTTGATAAGCGGTAGCTCCATTCAAGATAGAGGCGGAAAGAGGCTTGAAGTCATTATGTTCCTTGCATGGGGGGAATGTGCTGTCGAATTCTGCATCCCCCAGCATCTGCTGTCGTAAGATGGCTTTGAAATTCACCAGTGCGTGCTTTCTTAAGGCAGACAGAATTTATTAGGCTATTACATTGCTACGTAAAAGCAGAAGGGATCCATCCCACTGAGAGTGGCTCCTTTTATCCAGACCCTGGGTTTTCCTAGCGTGTTCTGGCCGAGCCTTTGGAATTTTGATTTAAACCGAGCGCTGAGATGCTCCTGTTGTCAGAGAGCCGACCTGCTGAAATTGGCTGAATTGATTTCATTGTCAATAGGAGGGAGGTTCATTTACAGACATCATGGAACTAAACGGCATGCCAGGCATCTGACATTGCCCTCACTTGCGCCCTTTTTCCTCTCATAAGTGAAGGCCAGGCATGGCTTGTCTGTATCCACTCCCCTCTTTGGTGTTTGAGCTCCTCTAGATCCAATTTTGTGTTTTTGGCTTGGTGGTGATCAAAGAGAGGGGGGTTGATTAAGAGGGATGAGCCCCACATGGGAACAGCAACCTTAAAGACAGAAAACACATACTGGACATTTGGGGACTCCAGATCTAGAGCCTTAAAGAGACATAGGTGAGATGGATGGCTATCTATGAAGTGAGGGGTGTGTATTGGCTGTGAGGGAGGGGTGGAGGAGGAAGATTCTGCCAGCAAATTTCTGCCCCACCCTCTTGATGTTTCCTTAAATAGGTCCTTGCCAGCCAAGCTCCAGGGGTGTCTTGGATTCCTGCTGTTGGCCTGAGGGATCCATGGGGAAGGGGCTTGGTCTGTTAGTACCTTTGCCCTGGACACTGTTAGAGTTCATGGTTAGTGAAAGGTTAGTTCTGCAGGGATTGCTGAGAGCTCATTTCTCAGCTGGAGGGCCCTGAGTTGAACAAGATCTGGTGACTTCCCTGCAGGATATTAGCACCTGAAAAGAAATGCTTTCTATCCTACAAGGTGAAGAGAAGGGAGGGTATTGTCATCCTCCATTGGATACTTACCCACTGTTGGCTTTCTCCTCCTCTCAACTGCTTTTAAAAATTCTAGTTGGAGAGTTGCTGTGAACTTTTCAGAAGGGATTGGGGATATTGGGGGGTAGAGGAGGCCTTATGGGAAAAGACGAACAGAAAAATGCTCCTTACTGGCAGGACAAAGAACTGATCAGCTCTCCCCTCTTTTCCCCTCTCCAAAATTGAGTTCAATATAGGTGACAGAGTCTGGGGTTTTCTTTGCAAAGAATGAATAGTCAGGGTTCAGGAAAGCAAGCTTTTACTAGGCAGCATTAGTAAGTCAGCTGGTCATCCAGATTTAGTTCTGGACCTTTCCCTGGACATGGAAATGGATTTGCTGTAGAGGGCACTCATTAGTAATTTAGGATTTATTATTTCTCTATGAAAAAGGAGACGGATGGTCTCAAAAAGCTTTGGTGGAGGAATTCTGGACCAGAGGCAGGACAGCTGGCTTTGATCCTGGCCACCGACCTGCTTTGGCCTTTGGGCTAATAGTGGCTTCCATTCTCTGGACCTTGGTAAAGAAGAGGGCTTTGGAGCAGACTGTTTTCTGGGGTTCCTGATAGCATTACCGTTCTTAGAATCAAAAGTACAGTTTGTGGTGTCATTTTTAGATTCTTTTCTGTTTGCTAAACTGATGTTAAATCCACAATCTTGCTGAATGGCATGAAAGAAACATTGTGAGACTCAGACTTCTGTTGGATTCAGACTCACCTTTTTCTTGATTGGTGTGATTCTTGAGGTTTTACTGTATGTAAATAATTCAGAGCTAGAACTGCCCAGAGTGAGAGGCACAGACCTTCAGAGTGGGTAGTTGGCTGGGCGGAAGGAGGGAGGGGAGGATGATAGAATGCTGGGGGAAGGGAGTTGCTATCATTCATTCTCTCTTTCTGTGTTTAACTCACGCTTAACTTATGGTCATACAGGTGACTGTTCAGATATTTAGATCCTGAGAATTGGAAGAGACCTCTGTGATTGCCAGGTTCATCCTCCCTCCCTGAGTAATTCATTGGGCTGTGAGGTTTGCTGATTTGTCCGAGGTCATACAGCTAGAAAAATGCAGAGCTGGGGTAGAATCCCAGATGAGATAGATTCTAGGTTTTGTATTCTAGATATGTCTTTAAAGCTCCCTCCTTCTCCAACAGAAATGATTCTCAGATGGAGTGAAGTGAAGATATAGGGGCTGAGGAAGGGAGAGATTGGAGGTTGGAGAAACAGCCTGGGAGGAGGTTGGGGACAGGTCAGGTGGGGAAGGAGAAAACATAGACACCAAGCTTGGAGGACAAAGGGTGGAGCTGGATAGTGGGGGGCTCTATCAACTGTGAAATAGCAGATTTCTGCATCCCTTAGAGTGAAGTTAAGTGTGAGGAAGCTTGGCCTACACAAGGGTGAGCATGGGTGAACTCAGAATCCAGCCTGGGCCTGGAACTAACTTTGAGTCTCCTTGGGATCTGTCCTTTGACCCTCAGATTGCAGTGTGGAGGCTGCTTTTTTGCAGGGCCAGCTGAGGCCTTTGGATCCACTGGGGCACACAGAACTTGAACATGTGGGAAGTCAGGTGTGCTGGTGGTGATGCTAGAGAATGCTGAGGTTGGACCCAGTTCTGCTGAAGACCCAGTTTTTTGCAGACACTGAAAAAGGTTTTCCATGGAATTTCTTTTCGACTCAAGCAGCATTTTCTCCTCTGACTTTCCTTGCGCTTTGTGTGAGGTAGTGTTTCATGTACTCTTTTTCAGAGGAGATACTTGGAGATGACTGACTTGCTGGATTATAGCTCATCTGGGGGAGCTTCCGGCCTGTGACCTGAGCTAAGTCTCAGGATGTTTCAACAAGCAATTAAACAGTGGTTTACCAGATCAGTAACCGTTCAAAGGCATAATAGGTGATAATACTTTGAAGTCTATAGCCCAAACCACCAGCTGGCCATGTACAGTAAAATTTACTTGGGTAACTCTGCAGGCCTAGAAAGTGTCTCTGTGGATTTTAGGGGTTCCTTCTTTTTGTGGAGGCTTAGGCATGAGTGTCTGTCCCTGTACCTCACTGTCTTCCCATCCTTTCCCCACATCTTTCTCTTCTGGACATTTCTTTTTTTTTTTAGATTTTATTTATTTATTTTTAGAGAGAGGGGAAGGGAGGGAGAAAGAGAGGGAGAGAAACAGCAATGTGTGGTTGCCTCTCACATGGCCCTCACTGGGGACCCGGCCTGCAACCCAGGCATGTGCCCCAACTGGGAATCGAACCAGGACCGCTTGGTTCCCAGCCCGCGCTCAATCCACCGAGCCACACCAGCCAGGCTCTTCTGGACATTTCTTTTTCTCTCCTGTTGTGTCTTTCTCCTTGCCCTCCTCCCCATCCTTTCTTTGCTGCCAATGATGGAGCTTTGTAGTGTATTTTAATAAATTTATTATCGTTAAAATGTCATGTTCTCTGTTCTTAATTTGAAATCAGCTGAGTTCAGTCTTTTTGAATGTGTGTACATGGGTCTTACACACAAAACCAGCAAACCAAACTCAATTAAATTGCTTTTTACTTCTGTGTGGTCTTCCATCGATCCCCCATCCTCCCTCTTCTGTGGTCAGTAGTGGCTCTTTTTAGAAAAAAAATCCCAGCTCACTGTCATGTGGCTATTGTTTTTATAGAAAACCAGCTATAACAATGGAAAAAGTTTCCACCCTTGTATTGTGGACACAAGGGACACCCTCTCCCAAGAGATGCGCCCTGTTTCTTGACTTCCTGCCCTGGAAAGCGCATCTGCAGTGTATTCTCTGACGGAGGCCTGCCCTGTGAGGGGTCGGGGGTTGTGATGGCGGAGCCAGGGATCTTGTTGCTGAATCTCAAAATGTGTGGAGTTGGGGAGGACTGCTCTTTAGGCCTTGAAAGTGTCTCTGTGAATACTTTAGTCATTCCCTCTGAAAAATTCAGTGTGATGGTTTTTCTTTGTTTCCCCAGGTGGAATTAACCCTCCCACCAGGAGCAGGACTGAGACTCCTTTGGAAAAGAACGGATTGCTTCTCATCTTTCTGAGGAGTGTTGGTTAGGAACCAAAGGGTGTCTTGTGGTAACACAGAGGGTAGGCAGCCACCAGCAGGTTGCTAGTGCCAAGTCCTGGATACTTTGATGGATGCATGCTATATAGCCCTTTAAACCTTTCTTCTGACTGATTAATTACAGAGAAGATTGAGTCGGCGCTCATGGTCTGCAGGAAGTTTAGTGTGTAAAGTGGGCTTTAAGGAAGAAGTCTCCTTGAATCTCCTGTTTTTATGTTAAAAATTCACATGAGTTTTGTGTTCTATAACATGGGCTGGTTTTAGTATAAAAGCATTTTAAACACTTTACTGTTGGGTACAATTGATGGTTCAGGAAAATGTGTTTCTCTTGGGCCTTCACCTGCCCATGTGCCCCCTAAAGATGCACAGCAGGTTGGTCCTCCAGCCGGAGAAGCCAGCAGTGGGCAGGCACCACGTCGGTGGTGCTGAGGACCTGCTCCAGCCTTTTCCACTGGCTCTGGCAGACCCACTGAGGTCCCAGTCCTTCAGAACTCTTCCCCGTCCCCAAAGACCAGGGTCTCCCCTGTGCCAGGACTTGTCGCCTCACCAGAAGACTTATTCTCCATTATCTGGAGGGTTCCTTCTCCTTTCCAGCTCCCTCGCATCTAAAAGAGGTTACTCTTCCTGCGTTTGCTTTTAGCAACAGCTGGTTTCCTGTCGGGCTTCTCCACCGGATTGTGAGATCTGGCAAGAGAGAATCTGTGTTTTATCTTTTAAAATACAATTTTAATTTGTATCAAAGATATATATATATATATATATATATATATATGTGTAGGTACATATGAAGTTTTAAAAGTCAGATAATGCTGTCCTCCTCCTCATCCTGGTTATCCACTTCCCAGAGTCAGTCACTGAACACAGTTTTCTGTTACTGAGTTAACAAATTACCTTCACTGTAGTGGCTTAAAACAACAGATGTTTATATTACCGTCCTGTAAGTTAATAGTCTGAAAAGAGTCTCACTGGGTTAAAGTCCAGGTGGTAGCCGATCTGCATCCTCTTCTGGGAAGAATCTTTCTTGCTTCTTCCAGCTCTAGAGGTGGCCTGCATTCCTTGGCTCACGGCCTTCTTCTTCCACCTCTAAAGCCAGCAGTGGTCAGATGAGCCTCCCATTGCATCGGTCCGTCCTTCTCACATGGTCACACTTCCTCTGACTCCGTTCTTCCGCCCTCTTTCACTTTTAAGGATCCCTGTGATTATTTCAGGCCTACCTGGATAATCTGGGATACTTTCCCTGTTTTGATTAGTTGGTTAGCAGCTTTAATTCCCCTTTGCCATGTTTGTAGGTGCAGAGATTCGCATAAGGACATCTTTGAGGGGCCATTCTGGCCACCACGGTCACTTCCAGTGCTCCCAGTCATTTCTCCTTATGTGGTTATCATATTTGTAAGTCACCTGCTTACAATACTGGTGCTCGATTGTTCATTTTAGATGTTATTTCTTCACGTCCTGCTATGGATTAGAGGAACCTTTCTTCCTCCCGTATCACCTCCCTTCTCCACATCCTCGCTTCCTTCCCGTCATCCCGTCGCAGTTTCTGGTTACATCAATATTCAGTGCTTACATTATTGTGATTGTGTAAATTGTGTTCGTGGCCTTAGCCATGTAATGATATTTTCTTTCTTGTGCACTTTTTCTTTGAGTTAGTAATTACTTTCTTTTGTCTGTTTATTTAGTTTTCTATGTACATATTACAAATTCCCAGAGTTTCTGATAATGTTTTAAAACACTTCTGTTTTATCACATATGCTTCTTTTAATTTTATTAAGTATTTTTGCCTTAGAGACCTTGCTCCCAGAGGCCTCCATTCCTCTCCTCTGTTCTGGGCCCACTGACATCTGGGCCTGGGATTCCCTCGTCTTGTTCTGGGTTGTTTCTGAAACTCCTCCAGGAGTTTCTGAGAGGGTCCGTGGAAGATGATCACTTTGAACTTGCAAGTCTAAAAGCATCTTACTCTTCACTCATACTCAGTTTGTGGTTTGATTTGTCTAGAACTTTAGGTTGAAAGCCATTTTTCCTTAGAATTTTGAAAGCATTGCTGCACCATCTTCTAGCATCCAACAGTCATGTCAAATATTTGGATGCCATTCTTGATCATTTTTGGGTAACCTGCTTTTTTCTTGTTGAAAGTTAGAATCTTCTCTCTTTTTCTGTATTTGGAGGTTTTTTTTTTTTTGTTTGTTTGTTTTTTGCTTTAAAAATTATTGTGCTGCATCCTTGGTGTGCTCTTTTGAACTGAAGATTTACATCCTTCAATTTTTGGAAATTCTCTTGTGTTTTCTTTGACAATTTCCTTTTCTCCATTTTCTGTGTTTGTCTCTGGAGCACATATTAGTTGGATGTTGGATTTACTGGTTCAACTTTGTAATTTTAAAATCTCTTATTTTGTTTTACTTTTAGAGTGATATCTTCAGCTTTATTCTTTTTTTGAATTTTTTAGATTTATACTTTCATGGTTTTGTATGAAATATACTTGCATGTTTTATTTTCTAGAACTCTCTATTCTTTGAATGTTCACTTTTGTTTCTTTTTTCTTTTTTAAATACATCCTGTTCTTATTTCGTGGGTCCAATAAGTTCACCTCTAAGAGGTGTTTGTTTGTTTTTTGGCATTTTTCTGCTGTTCCCCACATTGTCTTTGTTCCCTCCAAACCCGTTTTTCTGCTTATTTTGGATACTGTATTTCCCATTGGAGCCGTCCTTCCAAGTATGCCGATCACCACGTCACCCGTTATATTTTAAGAGTGGACACCAAAGTGCTGATAGGGCATCTGTGTGACAAGGAAGGGGTTGTTAATTTCACTGTAGGGTGGTCCAGCACAGAGTCCCCTCTTTTTTTCCCCACTGGGGACACTTAGATGCCAGCGTCTATAGATCCTTTCTCTGTGGGTGTTGGGTTTTCCCGGAGTTTGCCTGGGGTTGGAATAGGCTGGTTGTTCCCCATTCTGGGAGCCTTGTTCAAGAAGGAGGCTAGGTTCCCCATTCAGTCTGTATACTTTCACTCAATCCGTCTATTTTCTGAAAGTTGCATCCCTCTCTCCTTACCTCCCTCAGCTGTGTGTCCCTCTCTCAACTGTGTCTGAATTTAGAGTGTCTAGTGTAATTTGCCTAAACAGTGAACTGCCACCTTCTGTTGGCTAAGGAAGGGGAGTCACCAGACTGAGCAGATTGCGGAGCGACTCTGGGGTCTGATTGCTCTTTGCACCAACTTTTAGCAGGCTGTCCTCTATTTAGACCCCCTCCTGCTTCTCACAGTCCTTGGTGCCCCCAGTTCCCGCACCTTCTCCTGTTTCTTCTGCATAAGTTGCCACTTGTTGAGTGGTTTCCTCTCGCTTGTGCTTAGCAGAGCAGACGAAGCAGAAACCTAAATCAGCTACTGCATGGCGGTCAGCTCTCCGTCTTCCAGAGTTCTGTTGACATACCTGTGTGCCGTTGTCTCCTTTCCATTAAAAAAAAATCCCTTTCAGTGTGGTTCTAGGAGAGAACAGAGATAAATATGACTGTTCAACTCTCTGATTTGACCAGAAGTTTGTTTCATCTCTTTATTCAAGCCCTTAACTGGTGCCTGACGTATAGTATATTCCCAGGAAATGTATGTTGAATGATTGAATGCATGTTTCTAAGATGGTATGCATATGATTAGTCATCAGATTTCAAGAGTCTCAAATACACAATCTTAGAAAAATAAATCCATGGTTTATTTTAAGATAGACATAATAACTGGCAGATCTGGCCACTCTCCCCATGCTCTCCAGTGAGAAGCATCGGGAGACAGAATACAGAGATGGGCAAAAGTAGGTTTACAGTTGTTTGTATGGAAAAAGACATCCAGGTTATGATGATTACAGCAGCTTTATCAACTCAAAAGAATGGCACAATGCCACAGTAAACCTCCTTTTGCCCACCCCTGGATAGATTGTTGAGCTGGTGAGTGACGAGGCCCAGGTGCTATCTCCAGCCCCATCACTAACTACTTGGATCACCTTGAGAAGTCATTTAACCTGTCTGGGTCTTGGATTCTTCAGCCTTAAAATGAGCTGTTAGTCAAGATTTGATTCCGTTTACTACACTTAGTATGCTCTACGTGCAAAGTATGGTACCTACAATCGTTACAGCTCTTGTCACTGAACTGACTGTGTTTGGCTTGTCTCCTTCTCCTGACTATGGTTCAGTGCTTTGCACAGAAGGAAAGACTCTACAAATTTGACCTCTTACTTTTTCTAGACTGTGGGCTTCTTTTGAGGACCATATCGAAGTCATCTTTGTATTTCCTATGTCTGCTACAGTTCTTAGTACATAGGAGGTGTATGGTAAATGTTAGGTTTTTCCACTTAGAAATATGGACATGTGAGTTGCTCTGCAAGAATCCCCAGGCCCTACTAGAAGAACAAGGCCTTGCTATTTTCTAGTTCAGCTGCCCACGCCCTGGCTCACCTATGGAGCGCAGGGACTCCAATGCGTTGATCTTAGAGTCAGCAGACATAGGAATTCTGGAACGCAGCCCTGACCGTGGAGAATTATTTCCCCCAGACAGAAGACAGTTATGTATTTAATCAGCCTCACACTGTTATGAGTTAAGATCAGATTCATCTTAACTAAGAGAATGAATTACAGATATAGTTTTGTGTTTATAGAGTTTTAAAAATTTTAAGTGCTTTTTCATAACTTATTTTGGATTTCTGAAACCTGTGAGCTAATGTGCTAGGACCACTAGGTAGACTACTAAGGGGTCGATGCTGGGTTCTGGGAGTGCAGTGAGGACCAGAGAGAAACGGCACCTGCCATCCTGGAATTTAGAGAGTAGAGCTGAGTTTTCCAATATGGTAGCCACTAGCTACATGTGGCTCTTTCACTCTAAATTAATTAAAATGAAATACAATGTAAAATTCAGTTTCTCAGTCACACTAGGCACGTGTCAAGTGCTCAGTAACCACATGAGACTGGCGGCTGCCCTGTGGATAGCACAGACAGAACGTTTCCGTCGCCTCAGGAAGTGCTCTTGGGCAGCACTGGACTGCAGAGCTGAGAAACTGCCTCTGCACCAGGCATCTGTGCTTAGCTTTGTTTCACAGTTGAGGCAACTGAGGCAGAGAAAAGCCATGTGTTTAAGGTCATGGGGCCGGATGAGCCCGAGCTGGGAACAGATCTCTTGTCTTGGAGTTTGACTCTCCTGCACCTGAAGTGAGTTCGGGGCGTAGGGTGTGGTCTCTGCACTCAGGCTGCCTGCGTCCACCTCCTGGCTCTGCGGCTTCCTGGGGCAGTTACTGTGCTGTGCCTCAGTTGCCTCACCTGTCAGATGGAGAAAATAATAGTACTGACCTCACAGGATTGTGGGGAGGATCAGATAGTCCAATAGAGCAAGTCTTTAGGACTGTGCCTGACACATCGTAATCACTCCACGTTGCCGGTTGCTATATTGAGAATGAGAAGTTTTTGGTAGAGTCTTGGAAGCATTTTCAAACAGGAGACTGTGGAATGGGAAAAGAACCTTGGCAGGCGAGGCTGTGTTTGTAGAACTAACCTGGAGAAGGACACAGGACTGAATGTTTCTGAGCCAGGGACTGCTTTGGTCACGTGAGCTGAGGTGAAAATGCCAGCATGTTCCCGAGGCCTCTGAATTCCCTGTACTCTGAACAAGGATCCTTTTGATCTTTCCTTCTTCCTGGTCTGTCCCTGCCGACAGCCCTTTCTTCTGTCCCCAAACATCCCTTCTCCCATCTTTGACCTACACCTTGGAGGGGTGGGATCACAGGCATTCACCATCACCCCTGTGGAGCAGAGGGATTTACCAAAGGAGGGCAGAAGAGAGAAGGGGCAGAAGCCCAGGTAGTCAAGCAGTTGGACCCTGGCCCTTTCTTTGAGGTTTCTATTGTGTGGTGATTCGCATTCCCATCACTGCTCAGTCTTGCACGAGGTCCATCTCATGTCGCAGGGTGCCCCAAGGTGCCCCCTTTTGCTGGATGAAGAGAAGTAGAACTCTGATGTTAGCCCCGGGGGTGGGAGGGCAGCCCACTGGATAGACGACTCCCTGCTTGTGTGTGTGGATCTTTAGTTTAGGAAGTGCTCAGCAGTCACAGTTTCGTTTCGTTCATGAAACAACGATTGGTGAACAACAGAGACTTGGGTACTGCCCTCCTGGAGGTGATTTCCTCACTAACACCAAGAGGGCTAGGCTCTTATCTTCTCCAGCAGGCATTCAGCCATTTGTTTCAGGTTTTGAAGTAGGAAGGTTTTAGCACGACAAAGTAGGTGTCAGGAGTGGGGCAGTGGGAGCACACTAGACGTGAAAACCCATGGGTATCTCACCTCACCCAAGTGCAACACATGGGGCAGAGAGCACAGAGAAGCCAGTGACAGACCTAGGAGTGACCTGGGAGGAGACTTTTCCTGACAACGTGGATTGTCAGTGTGGCATAAAAATACAGCCTGGGTACCCATACCCAGTGATCAGGAGTATCAAGTACTTGTGCCTTAACCTATAACTGGCTTGGCCAACCTCATTCCCCTTTGGGCTTTTCCATCGTGGGTGATGTTCGAGCTCATAGCAGCTGTAACAGGAATGGGCGCTTAGTTAGATCCCGGAATTGTCCTCCTGCCTGATTGTCAATGAGAAAACTCATTACTCATTTATATAATGCCTTATGCGTTGATTGTTAACATCAGCCTGCAGGCTGACCTTTGAGCTTAGTTTCCCAATATGAAGGGTCACTAGCACATACCTTGTGAAATCCAAACAGTTTCTCCTATTGCCTGGAATTTGCAAGGTACCTGGTGTCTGTGCACATAAGCAGTTTCCTTGGCTAACAGGTGAATAGATAATATATTGGCAGATTGCTTCTCTACTTAGTGTTTGTGTTCAGTTGGGACAGACCTAGTGTTGGGTGATTACTTCCTGTGAGCACAGAATGATGGTCAGGGGTTGTAGCTGCTTATAACAGAACGACAGGGGGAAAGTGGAAACATTTGTGTGGTGCACTGATGTCAGATGGCTGTAACATACATACTCCGCTGGCTCTTCCGTGCTTGGGCCTCTCTTTATAGACAGTGCACACGGAGGCAGGTGATAAGAGACTGGGCAGGATCAGGAAGCCAGGGATGAGGTAAGAGAGGCCGGAACTGGAGCTGGGAGATCTGAGCCGCTGCCCTAGTGGCCAGGGCAGTGGGCTTGAGAGCAGGCCAGGGATCTAGACGGAGAAGGCAAGGCAAAAGCAGGACCTGGGCTGCTGTAAGTGGGACAAAATGAGTAAGGCTTGGAGAAAGCAAAATCCCACCAGGGACAGAAGATAGAGTAGCTGGAGAAAGCCGGGATTCAGCAGCGCCAGGGACCTAAGTAGGTTTGGTGGTGGTTGCTGAAAACCAGGCCGCCACGAGCCTTGGGCCAAGGCAGCATCAGGCCTTTGTGGGGCCTTTATGCTGGACACACTACATTAGTGAGCCAGCACTGGCAGGTGTGAGGGGGCGAGGCCCCCAGGAGCTGGGAAATGTTAGTCATGCCTGCGCACTGATAGCAGATACAGCTCCTCTTCAAGCCAGCTGCTGCGGGAGGAGCCCGCCGCCCGCCAGCCTGCGTTACAATCTACGGTCCTGCCTTTGTCTTTAATTATTCAAGTCATGGGCTATTTAAACACTCTCCTGAAGCATCATTGTAAATAATTTTCCCTCCCCGGAGTCAGAGAAGCTCCCATAGAGAGGAGTTTCGCGGCTGTGGTTCTAGAGTACCCTCCAGGCTGCTCCCTTAAGGAACCAGGGCAACCAGCAAATCCAGAGGATGCCCTTGGCAACGGGTGTGCACCTCCAGACTGTCTTTCAGATTGGCATTTTCTTTTGTGTGAATCCGTAATTCAGGGAGTATAGGGTGTTCCTTTCCATCATTGTAGGCAAGGAAGAAGCTGCGCTGTTAGGTGATGTAAGATATTTAACATACTCTTTAAAAAATTAAACTGCCCAGGAGGCTTTGATTGGTGGTGCCCATGGCAATATACGCAGTTTTCAGGAGCATCTTCCTAGGGCTTTTGGGCTCCTCAGAAGGGGTGGGCGGCCTGTCTCTGGGAGGACTGGGCAGTGGCCGGGCTGAATGAGCGCTTCAGAGGTATGAAGCTGGAGGTGGTCTTGACAAGTAGAGAGGAGTAAGTGGGAGAAGGAGAAAGCACCCTCCTTTGGCGGCTTGTTCATTCACTTCATTTCATTGGCCTCTGTTAGTCCCGGCACTTACGCCCCTCCATCGAGCCTCGGGACTTCTGCTAGTGCAGTTTCCTTAGCCTGGAGTGCGCTTTCCTCCGCTCACCTAGTTAGTGCTGCTCACCAGGCAGATTTCACCTGCAGCAGCCGAGAAGGGACCCTTCTCTGACCCTCTGGAGCAGGTTAAGCCCACGTGTGTGAGGCTCATGATTTGGTGGCTCTGGACACAGCATTCCTCACAGCATCTGTCTCAGCTCCTTTGTCACGCGTGTTTAGAAAATCATCGTTTGCCTGTTCAACCCCACCTCTGTAGGATCTGTGACGACATTGGCCAGGGCTGTTCGTCGGCGTTGTTCTACCCTCAGAGCTCAGTGTGTGCCTGGCCCATTGGAGCTAGTCTCTATCTGTGGAGCGAATTACCATATCTTTTCAGACTATAAGACACACCGGACCATAAGACGCACCTAGCCTTTAGAGGAGGAAAATAGGGGGAAAAATTTTGAAGCAAAAAATGTGGTAAAATGTTTAATAACATAAACGACATAATATTTCACCAATGTAAATGTAAACAGAACTCAGGTAAGCTACATTCGGACTATAAGACGCATCCTCATTTTCCTCTCAAATTTGGGGGATGAAAGTGCGTCTTATAGTCCGAAAAATACAGTAGTTCATTTATTAAGTTTTGGGTTCTGTTCTGGAAATACAAAGAGAAAAAACTCCCTTGCTGTCTTCACGTTGTTTCTAATCTAGAGCATTGGGTGAACCTAAGACACCCATGGAAAGCAGAAAGAACACATTATCAGTTCAAGTTCTATTTATTTTTTAATTCAAATATAGAACAACGTAGCTTTCCTATTTATATCACAGACTTATAATTAACTGGTAAGTGAGCATGCTCAACGCTATTTTACTAAGAGGAGGGTGTGATCAAAAAGTTTGGTGACTGTGGTCTGAAAGAGGAGGTAGGCCCACGAAAGGGTTTTTATGCCAAAGTGTGATAAGCAGTAAGTTAGGGCAAGTACAGGGTGCAGTGGGGGCCACACAGGAGGGGAGCTGGAACCGGACCCGAGGAGGGCATTCCTAGCAGAGGGCAGAGGGCAGAGGGCCCAGCACATGCAAAGGCAGGGTGGCATGAGAAGGCTTAGCACATTGGGAGAAGGGCATACATTTTAATAAGGCTGGAGGAGAAGGCAGGAGGAGTGCCTGCTTGAAGCCCCCTCTGGTACTGGGAGGGATTGGGCACTGGGAATACCTAGACGGGTGAGCCTGGGCCCTTGTCTGCAGGATGGACATAGCTAGTAGGGGACAGAGACTTGTGCCAGTGTGCTCAGGAGAGCGACAGCACAGTAAGTGCCTGGAATTCAGAAGAGGGTGGATATTTTGGTTAGCAGGGATCAGGCCTCTCGAGCTTTTAAAATCCATGCCCAAGGTCATACAGCCTCCTCTCGTCATTGCAGAAGGGGGAACGGAGAGGCCTGGGAGCTGATTTTAAGTTTCTTTCAGGCCCATCTCAGGGTTCGGCTTCTTCATAAAGTTCTCCTTCATCTCTTCCCACCTGGTGAGATTTTTACCTTAAGGTCAGTTAGACCCGCCATGGACTCTACTTTCTGGGTCACAGAATTGTATGTGAGCAAGAAAATGGAGTATGTATATGTAAGCGTGCATATCGGATGTATTTACTTACCTGTGTAATCATATACACGCCTTTCTTTTCTTTTTTGTTTTTAAGTCCCAGGGCTTGAAGTAATTATGTAATTAGAACCCACATAGAGTATGGCTAGATAAGGTGTAATTAAAGAGGAAAGCCTAATTTTGGAAGAATGATAAGAGGTCATTTGACTCAGTCTGGGCCCAAATCCAATCCGGGAAGAACAGTAAGAGGTCATTTGGATGTACGGAGCTTGAGGCCACCCAGAAGCCCAAGCTGGCCGGAGAACTGGACAGATTCTGTTTCAGTTCACTGTGAAAGCAATTCATTGAGCATTTATTGGTACAGGGTATTGTTGGAGGCCCAGCCAGGAGTAAAGAAAAGGTCTGGATCTCAGGGAGGACACGAGGGGATGTTGGCTTGAGGACAACTGGGAGGTCCCAAGGTGGAGAGGTGAAGACTTCAGGGGTGGGTTGGGGAAAGATTCACAGAGTAGGTGACCTTTAACAAGTGCCTTGAATGGTAAGGAGGGTTTCAAGAGCAAGGACGAGAACTTTCTGGCTTGTTAGAGGCACTCAGATAATATTTGTGGACTGAATGCCAGGCCGAGTTTGGAGATGGAAGGGACATGGCCAAGTTGTTGAGTGGCCACTGCGGTTTGGTGGGGGGGTAGGGCTCACACGGCTCTGGCAGTGCTGCAACGGCAGAGGCCAGGAGGGCGGCAGGCTTAGGCCTGCCACTGTGCAGTGGGGGCTGCGTGAGAGGAGTCAGAGATTGCTGTGGGCCTTGGAGGCCAGGGGAGCCGTCCTCGTGGAGGGGGCCTTGGACAGAGCCTGGAAGGACAGTCGGATAACGGGGAAGGGAAAAGGTAAGACTTGCCAAAGGATTGGAGTGATGTGGGCAAAGATTAGAGAGGGAGCTGAGAAGAGGTCATCTGGGAGAGAAGGTTGGGGGCCCACGGGGAGCAGGATGAAACCAGGTGGGCTAATTCCTGGGGGCTGGGCGTGTTGGGCAGGAGAGGTTTAATCCAGTGGGACGGTGGAAGCCAGGGCAGCTTGGTGGACAGGAGAACAGCGTGATAAAGGCGCATGGAAGGAAGAGGAATCTGGCCCTCGCGGCTGGAATGGGCTTCTCAGGAGTTCAGCCTGGGCTCTTTGTCCTGAGCTGATGGGGACCAGGCAGTGGTGGGGCCGTCTGCATTTTTTTTTTTATCACTGAAGGGTTACTGGTCTTGGTGAGAAGAGGAGGGAGGAAATAAGGCGAGGGACGAGGTGAAGGTGACTGCAAGCTTCCTAGCTTGAAAGAATGGTGACATCTGAGACAGGAGGGGACCAGCAGGTAGGAAAGAGGGTGTGGGCAGAGGCTTCGTGTGTCTAGAGCCCCGAGACTCCTGTTCTGCCCCAGCCCTGCCTCTGAACTAGCTGGGAGCCCTTGGGCCAGTTTCTTTATCTCTCAAGCTCTGTTTTTTATCAGTAGGCTCCTCTGCCTTATGTTCAAGCTCATCCCCCACAGTGGAGTTTTTCCATTCCTAGGGCTCGGGCAAGGGGAAGGGTCTAGGCTGCAGACTTGTGAGACCGCTGAATGGAGGCGAGGGAAGAAACTGCCTACTCCTATTCCTTGTCTTCCTGGAGTGTGGCGGAGGTCAGCGCTCCATTCTGGGGCACAGATGGAAGGGCAGTAAGTCCTCCTGAATGAAGAAAAAGGAGACTGTCAGGGCAGGGCACTGGTTGTCAGAGAACTCCTTCCCCTCCTTTTCTCCCTCTGCCACACCCCTATTCCCCAAGCCAACCTTTGGGAAGCTCATTGCTTTGAACCTTTAGAAACAGAGTCCCTGCAGGAAGGCTTCCTGGCAGAGGAGGGCTTGGGCAGAGCTTGGGAAAGGCTTTCCAGAGGGGAATGACAGGGAGTTGTATTGCAGAATTTAAAATAGAGAGTCCACAAAGGAAGGCATACGAATTCTTGAGTACTTAGTATGTATACCTGCTCCGCCCCAGCTTTCACGATCTTTGTCTCATCTTGACGTCATTTCTGCCTCTTATTATCCCATTTTATGGGTAAGGCAGCAGGATTAGAGAGATGAACTAATTTGTCCAAGGTCTCAGCGCAGGATTTCTTTTTACTCAGGTCTCTGACTCCAATGGCAACCAATACTCATTTCTACTTTTTGCAAATACTATATTCCACTGGCTTGGGGAACTCAGGGAAAAAAAGGGAATGATTTGTCTTTATGACCCTCATTTCCAGTTAAGCATGTATTTGAAATACGGGCCCAGCTGCCACCCACGTGGCCGTACTCCAGTGCCGGGCGTTGTCTCAGAGAATGGTGATGGGGGCTCTCCGAGCTCACCGGCCCTCACTTCACAGATTAGGAAACTGAGGCCCAGAAAGGAGAAGGGATATGCCAAGATCAGGGACAGAATGGGGTGAGAACTGGAAGAGTCTGGAGATTGGAGACTTTTTGGCTCTTTTAGGACCTCCCTGTGGAAAAGTTTGTTTGTAGACAACAATGGAAACCTTTGTCAGGAGAGTCGCTCTGGGCAGGATTGGATCTGAAAGGTCCTCTGTGTGTGTGTGTGTGTGTGTGTGTGTGTGCGCGCGCACGCACGCGCGTGTTTTCTTTCCTTCACTTTAACCTCAGATGCCTTTGAACCAGCAGGAAGGATTCCTTCAGACCAAAGGTTAAGACCAAAGGCATTTAACAGGTGGAAAGGGCATAGGAAGGAGGGGGAAGATCAGAAGCCACAAAAATAGAAGACTAAACTCTAGGCTTGGCTGAAAGGAATGTTCCAGGCCTGAAAATAATCCCTAACATTTATTGAATGCTCATTGTGCTGGTCGATCTTTACGTGTCGTTTTATGGAACTGCCATGGCCTCGCCGTGAGGTGGGGACACTTCTGTTGTTCCCATTTTACAGGTGAAAGAACGGAGACTCCAAGTGGCTGAGTGACCTACCTGATGTTACAGAGTTGGTATGACATAGAGCAAGACTCCAACCAAGATCCACTTGATCCAAAGCTCTCCTTTTGACCTCTAAGCTTTTTGGAGGACTAAACGCTCCAGGTGCCTGAGCATATGGGAATATATGGAACAGAACATTTAGGGAGGTCACCCTTTGGCAGTCGTTCTTGGCCATGGGCGATTTTACCCCTCGGGGACATTTGACAATGTCTGGAGACACCTTTGATTGTCCCAATTTAGGGGATGCCGTGGCATCTGGTGGGTAGAGACCAGTGTGCTCCTAGACTTCTTACAATGCATAGGACAGCCTCACGACAAAGGGGTGTCCCCCTCCTAATGTCAGTGTGCCGAGGCGGGGCAATGCCGCCCTCTGGGGACCTGGCTGCATTTTGACTTCAGAGCACAGGGCTAATGGAAGGCCATCTGGAAAGCTCCCCTGAGGAACTTGAGTTGTTCCTTTAGCTCCAAATACTTATGTTGTATGTTAACGAATGTTTGCGGTTTGGGCCCCTCACTGACAGGGCTCTGCAGGGCCAGGGTGACGGAGGCAGTGGTGGAGGCCAGGAAGAAACATTCCCGCAAGGTGTTACAGGCCAGGGTGGCTTAGGGCTGCAGATGGGCCGGGGCAGTGAGAGGTGTGTGGGGTCCTGTCCAGGCTACTGCGAATTGACTTGGCTGTTTCTTTGTGTGCAACTAAAAGAAGAACTCAGATCCAGTTAATTGTCCATTTTTTTCTTTCTTAAATGCCTTAATTAAATGGTTGCTATGACTACGCACCATGCGAAAGGCATGAGGAAGGGGTACGCATGTTGCAGATGTGCTGGGATACAGCTGTGCTGCTTGCCAGGCTCCTTTGCTGCTCGTTACTGTTTAACTCTGGTCTGCCCCATGCCACTTAGGGCAGGAAGGCAAACACGTTTGGGGAAGTCCCAGGACTTGGCCTTGACATCAGTTTCTCTGAGCAGATGTGTCTGAGCATTGCCAGCGGCCCCATAGGTCAGGTCGAGCAGCCCCCTCGCCTGAGAGGGGGCGCTGCGTGGGCAGTCCTGAGAAAAACCTTGCTTTACCCCCACCTGCTCTTACTTCAGGCCCCTCTTCCAGGTCAGGCATGGAGAAGGTGTGTCTGCGCCCTTCTCTCGGGGGGTATACATCACCAGGTAAGATTTGTCTGTCTCGATAGCAGGCCTCCCTTTGTAACGCTGTAGCCTGCCCTTGCCAAGTTCCCTACCATAGTGCTCTCCCCTGCTGCCTCACTGAGGGGAGCAATCCCCCCTACCTTTCCATCACCTGGGCCCCACCTCAGGCCTCCTCCTCGAAGCTCTCTGGCCACTCTCACTTCCAGGGTCACCTTCCTCCTCCAGACACCACTGCCCAGTGGCTCCTTTGGTCATTTATCCCGTCATTAAATTCTCAGTATCACCTTCTGACCTCTCCAGTGGCTCAGTCACTAACTAGCTGTGTGCCCTTGGATGTGTGAGTCCGTTAACCTCTGGAGAAGCAACGTGGTGCTGAGTCAGGCAACCCCTGTCCCCTTCCAGCATCAGTGTCGGATGAGAGTCACAATCGCAGGGCCTGGGGTGTTTCTCTAAGGTCAGTGGAAATTCAGGTTCCCCTTGGATCCCTCCCATACAGATTCATGGAGAACTCAAAAGTAGTTGTTAGGAGACTATCTTCAGACTCAGTAAATTTTTCGTATTAATTATTAACTCGGTAAATGTTTGGTGAGAGCCTGCTGTATCCAAGGGTGCGAGGTGGGCTCAGCAGGGCTGTAAGATGAGTCTCTTGGGCTTTGCCTGGAGGAGCTCCCAGCCTTGTGGAGTGGCGGGTGTGTCTGCACAAAACCGTAATCGAGTAGGCTCTCCAGCATATCACCCAACGCCCACCCGTGGCATGAGCTATCACGATTGTGCGCACACACAAATTAAAGTTCAATTGGGGGTGAAATTTTTCCTGTCTTCTTCACTAGGTGCCTGACACCATAATGAGCAGTCAGTAATGATTTGTTAAATGAATGCGGTAAAGAATGGTACCATTGGACTTGGGTGTTGAAGGAAGTATAGGAGTGAGAACTGCGTAGATGGAGTAGAGGCATGTTGCAGACTGGCCGGGGATGGGGTCGGGTGGAGGCAGGAGGAGGAAATGGTGTGAGCAAATGCTCAGAGACAGTGAAGCCCAAGGCATGCCGGAGAACTGCGGGATCCTTGGGGTTGGATCATGCGATATGGTCAGGGCGAAAACAGTGTGGAAAGGTAAGCTGGGCCAGATTTTTCCTGTAGGAGGATGACCTCACATTCCACTTTCCCAGGGTGATTAGTCATACACCCCCTTTCACTCTCAGGTGTCCCTGTGTGGGTGATAAATTATACGGTCCTGCCATCCTGAAAGCTGTGTGGAGCCCCTTAAGGGTTCATAGTGGGCTGCGGTCGGGCTGGCCTCTGGAAGATGGGAAATGAGACGTTCTCCAGCCCAGGTAATTCAGGCCTGAGCCCGAGGAGTTGTAGTGTGAAAGGAGCCCATGGTGACCAAAGAGACTAAAGACCGAAGGGACACACCCATGGTCTTTAAGAGGCTCCAAGGCAGCTCTTCCAAAGAAACACCCATCCTGAAGTTCAGGCATCCTGGATAAGAGTTTTTCTAACTTGAGTTATGACTGATAAGGAAAGAAATACATATGCATATTTCCTGAGCAATTAAAAGTCAGAGGACCTTCTCCCCAGCCTCCAAAGCGCTCTGGTGAAACACACTGGTATTCACGTTCCTAAACCCCGGCATTGTTCCGTGGAATTTAAAATAGGTTATGAATGTGCTTGATGTCAGGAAAGATAAATCTGTGAGGAGGACTGTAGTCAATACATTTCCTTTTTAAGTAGAAACAATATAAAGAGCTTAGTTCAGTCGTGAATCAGTCTCACTTTGTTGCCATGATTGTGTAAAACCTGAGCTGCTCTCTGTCTGCCACACTGTTTACACTCCCGGATGTTCCCCTCTTGGGCTGGCCCGCACGGAGTCAGGGCCTTTTTAGGCCATGTGTAGCTCTCCTCTCACGGCTGGTTCCCTGCGCTGCGAGGGGTTGTGCCGTGAGCCGCGGCTTCACTTGCTATCTAGGGGCGCTCGTCAGGGCGGCTACTCGGTAGTGCTCCCCAGTGAGCTTTTCTCTGTCCAGGAGAGTTGGAAGGCTAAATTCTTGGACTTTTTTTCCCTTCCTATTAAAAGAATTATTACATTTTCAAATAGTTATACACACTCACATGTGGTTTATGAATCAAAACACTGTACAAATGTATGCATAGGAAACTTTCATTCTTGCCCCCGTGACATCTACTTCACCCCCTCCCCAACCCAGACCCCACTAGGTGGCTGAACACGCATTCCAGTTTGCCCACGACAGTCCTGGTTTGGTTTTCTTGTGCCAGCGAACGATCAGTAATACCCTCTTTCCTTCCCAAAAGTGTCCTAGTTCAGGTGATAAATGACACATTCCCTTAGAGATGGATAACCACTTTTATCAGTTTCTTATGTATCCTTCCAGTATTTCTCGATGCAGATACACATGTAAGGGGAAGGTGGGGTGACGTTGCCTTTGTTGCTTCACAATGCATCCTGGAACACTCCATGCCAGTAGGAATGGAGTATTCTTATTCTGCTAAACTATCTTTGGGTAGGAGTGTTTGTAGAGGCTGGTAGGCAGTTGCCTTTTCCTTGGTTTATGAATTTAATTGCTATTTAGGAGTGGCTTCTGTTTACCTAGGGAGAAACAAAGGCTGTGGGAAATGGAGCCAGCTTCCCTCACTTAGGAAAGCCAGTTCAGTAGTAAACGCATCCAGGAAGCACTTAGTTAAGCACGAGGTTTCTGCTGAAGGCGGTGCTAGGCACTTGGGATGAAGTGGGTCCTCCCTTCATTTGCACTTGTCTAAATGCTTCAAGATCTGGCCTACCGGTAGATGTTCAGCCCTTCCCAAAGGCTTCCCCGATTCCATGGCCAGAACTCTTTGGCTTCCCTGTCCATCCACTGCCCATTCGCCCAGTCGTGTATCCATTTCATCAGCCAGCATTCCCGAGGGCTTCCCCCGATGCACCGAGGACGACCAGCACACTGCAGGTGCTACACCTGTGCTAGGGATGTAGCGATGAACAAGGTGAACAAGAGGAGCCCCTTGCTGTAGGGCACAGAGACAAGTGAGTGGACAGGCAGTGTTTGTCTAGGCAACTGGCATCCTGCGAAGGCCTCTCTAAATTAGAGCCTGCCCTTCTGTTCAATCTTTCTTTCCCAGGCTAAGCAGTCTCTGTCCTCACTCCAATTACCACTGCCATGATAAGAAACCTCCTAACTCTGACTAATGCTGAAAGACAGAGCTGTGTGAAGGAGAGCCCTAGTCCCACCCCTCTTTGCTTTTGGTTTCTCCCTTGGAATGAAGCGTGTGGGGTATGACCCCTAAGGGCACTTGCACCTCTGACGTTTGAAACAGTGATTTCAGGAATCGGCCTGGTGGCTCAGCCAGCTCCTTCTTTTATCTTCTAATAAATACAGCTTCCCTTGCAGTTTCCTGGTGCCATAGAGGGTGATCAGTCCAGGATAAGAAATAGCCAGGCCAGGAAAGTGACCTTTTAATAAAGTTGAAAGGGCCCCTGGGAGAGTTGGGGTGGCCAGATGTGTGGCCATGAGCCACTCTGCTGTGTGCTGCGGTTGTCACTGAAATAGGTCCCAGGTAATGAGTCCAGCTGTAGCTGCTGAGGAGATGAATGGAGTCGGGTTGTCACAGAGGAGGGTTCTGGCTGAACGTTAGCAGATGTTTTCCTACCACTGTGCAGAGCCACCTTTTGTGAAGAGGTGCCATTTGTTTGACAACTCACACTCCCCTCTCCATTCCCCGCCCCCCTCTGTTTTCCTGCAGTAGCTGTTCACAGGAAATGGGCAGGTGAATGGTGTTTCTCTGGTGAGTCCACTGTGGACCAGCCGAGTGTTGGCATGCGCCCAGCCACACTGGGTACCTTTACCTTTCCTTAAAGCAGTGGTTCTTAAGCCGTGGGGAGCATCATAGTCACGTGGGGTGCTTGTTAAAAATGCATATTTCTCCCTGGTGGGACCCAATAATCGGTATTTTTAATATGTTTTATAAGTTTTGCAGGTTCTATCCAGATAGTTTCAACTATAAGAGATGAACTCCAACTCAGACTGGCTAACAGGAACTCACTGTCTCTGGAACGGGAGTGGTGGGCCATACAACTCCCAAGACCTGCCCTTCTGTGGGCAGCAGTGTGACTTGTGCCCCCTGGAGCTGTGCAGTGGGCAGTTCTGAACCCTGAGGTAGGGGGTGCATCGGGGTTGATTGTTTCAGTTGCTCAGTGTTGTCAACAAGGCCCGTCGTGGTGCTAGCTTCGTCTGCAGGCTGGGAATAAGAAGGCTGCAGTATTTCCAAACATCTTAGTCAGATACCTGACATCCGGAGGAAGGAGAAGAACGTAGATTGATTTCTGGCTCACTCTCTTAGGAGCCAGGAAGCTACCTGAGGCACATCCAGGACGCCTCCTTGGCTGGACCTGGGTCACACGTCTGTCCCTGAGTCAATCACTGGAGGTGTTTGCACTCAGGCGTGTCTGGAGGAGGGGTGGGCCCCCAAACCAAATGGGGCTCTGGTAGGAAGGAAGGAAGGGGACTAGGGGCTGGGAAGGCAACCGCCAGGGCCCAGTGAGCAGGTGGTTTGCAGACCATGTGCCAAGAAACATTGCCTCACGTCGTCCTGCACGGTCAGGCTGTTGGTAAGGTTATCTCCATTGTGCAGATGAGGAAATGACACTCACTGAGCTTCAGTGACTTGTCTTAGATAACAGAGGGGTAGGCTGTGCGGGCTGAGGGTGAGGGAACTGGAGTGTTTGAGAGGCCTTTTAGCCCTAGGAGGGAAATCATCCTTTTTTTTTTTTTTTGCCTTCCTGAAGTCCGGGCAGCCCCTTTCATTTCTGATTTCTCCTCCATGACTGCAGATATTTGTGGCAGGAGGCCTTACTGAATGTTTCCTATGGAAAGAATTCTTCAGGCATGAGAAAAAAAAATTTGCTGCCCCCACTTTCACAGTGGCTGTGTCCAAAACCAGTTGAAATAATGACAGTTCAAATTTTGGGGGGCTCCCCACTTCACCCCCTGTGCTAGGTATAATGCAGACATTACCTTCAGTCCTGGCAGCAACCTCTTAACTTAGGTCTTATTATTCTTATTTTATGGTTGGGGACATTGAGGCCCGGGAAGGTGGAGCTGGCTGTGGTGCCGACTCCCTGACTCAGCGTCCATGCCGCGCTGCTACCCTACCCCACACCGGCGCTTATCAGTGGCTGCCAGCCTTGTCATGCCCCTGAGGGAAGGTTCTCAGGGAAGAGGGTTTTAGTGTCAAAAAAGTTCCAAAGGAGCTGAATGTTTCCTATGGGAATAATTCCCAGAGCACTAGGAAAAAATATCCTGAGCATAATAAACACAAGAAAGAAACAGGAAATCTGGTTTGTTATATAGCAGTAAAATGTGAATAGGAAGAACTCTCAAAAAAAGCCTGGAGGTTTGCTGGATTTGGAAATGGAAGGCTGCAGCTGAAAGGGTAGGACAAGCAGCCTGGGTTGGGGAGACAGCTGACAATGGTGGACAGCGAGGCCGCAATAAGGGTCCTCTAGGAGAGGCAGGAGGGGACACTTGATGGTGTCTGGTGGGGGAGGGACAGCCATTTCTCAGAGCGGGTGACACCTGAGCTGGGGCTGGAAGGCTGGGAGAGAAATGTGCCAGGTGGACCAGCCTCTTGGAAGGAATTCTAGGCAGTGGTTGGTAATAGCTTTCGTTGGGCAATACAGAACGTCCATGGAAGCCTGCTGTGTGCTGGCGGTAATGCGGGGGTGGGTGGGACTGAGTCCTCGCCCTGCAGGTGCTCATGGTCGGAGGTGCAGAGGAAATGAAAGTGCGGGTGACAGTCCTGTGGAAACATAGGAGCCCTGCTTAACTTACTTTCTGGTGTTTGCTATTTAGTCTTCCTCGCAGGCAGGTTCTTTTTTTGCAGGACTTTTTTGTTTTTTGGTTTTTTTTGATTGGTGAGAGGCTCACTTTAAAAAGCTAGCTTGCTGCCTGCTGCTGTCAGGGTTGACTGTGCCCTTCAACAATTTTATTTATACTTAGATTTTCTCCTCCTGGGCTTAGGGATTTGGACTTGGTCAAGGCACTTCACTTCTCTGGCCTTTATTTTTCTCACTTACGAAAAAAGAGGCCGTTGGACCAGGTTGGTGTTTCTCAAACAGAGATTTCGGGACCACCTACCTTAGAATGGCAAGGTGTGTGGAGTCCTTCCTGGTGGGGTGGCTCTTCCCCATTCATATATCAGATGCTCGGGAGTGGGGCCTGGGAGTCTGCATTTAACAGGTGCTAGGGGATTCCGAGATATCTTAGCGTTTTAGGACACCCGAGCCACATGCTTTCAACCAGTAATACTTTCAGCCCTAACCTCCTCTGCCATAGATAAATGTGCAGGAATGGGAAAAATAAAATGTGAGCCTTCTTGGCATTTTGTCCTTGCAGTGATGCCTTCAGCAAGCTGCTCCGGAGTTGAGGCGTCCTGGCTCTTGGCGGTGTGTGCTTGCGAGCGGTTACATGGGCAGGTTTGAGATTCTGTAAGGAAGAAAAGCCCTGTTCACGTGCACCTGAATGTGACCGACAGAGTCTGTTTAGGAGCCTAATCGTTGCAACAAACACCCATCTCAGCTTCTCAGCTCTGGCTTTGGAGTGCTCGACAGGCCTCCCTGTCCTGAGTCCTTCTCCCTGGACCTCCTGCATACCAACAGGGTCATTGGCAATGTCCAACATGAGGCCAGAGCTGTCATCTTCCACAAATGGCATCTCCACTTTGGTTCTCCTCAGATCATCTTTGTGAAGTTAGTAGGGGAAGGTCACCGTGTTTAAAAGCTGCTGCATGTGTTCTCATTTTGGGGTATTGTATCTGAAAACACGGGTTTTAATGCTCCAAGTGAGTAAATAAGGGCTTTATATAGTTGCCTGGGAGTTGTTCCAGTTTCTTGTCCTTTCCCCTCAGAGACCTCCCAGTAGCCCCGAAGACTGCACAGTGCTGGGGACTTTGAGAAGCTGTTGCCGAAGAATCACTCTGAGCTTGACCCTGTCATACCATTCAGTGTGAATGAAGTGCTTGGGTGCCATGTTCTTGCCTGTCATAAAGATGAAACCTTGGCGCCTTATATCCTACGTCTTAAAAATTGAGAACTTTCCTCTGCATCTCGGTCCACTCCTGGTTCTATTATTCTGTGTTGTGGTTTTCCCTGTCGAAATCAATCTGTAAACACAGAATTCTACACTAGTAAATTCTGATGAACCCTTCGACATTACTCAGGTGTTTTTATTTTGTTTTAAGATTTTATTTATTAATTTTTAGAGAGAAGGAGAAGTGAGGGAGAAAGGAAGGGAGAGAAACATCAGTGTTTGGTTGCCTCTCGCACGCCCCCTAATGGGGACCTTGCCTGCAACCCAGGCATGTGCCCTGACTGGGAATCGAACTGGTGACCCTTTGGTTTGCAGGCTGGTGCTCAATCCACCGATCCACACCAGCCAGGGCTTAGGTGTCTTTAAACAATGAAAGTGGTAGATGTAGTTTTGTACCCAAGAAAGCCGGGTTGGGTGTGGTTTTCCCCTGTATTTCCCAATTCTCTATCCCTAATGGGTGCTCAACATGTGGCTTCTGGAAGCATGGATTTAAAAAAAAAGATAGACAAGCAATTTAACTGGTAAAGGCGTGGCATTCAAAAAGCTGATCTGTGTGAATTTGAATTTGCCCTTGGTTCTTTCTTATATTTAATTTTCATGGAAATATCGATCAGATGCAGGGTCAGTTGCAGTGCATGATGGCAGAGAGGAGAAAAGACAGACGTAGTATGCACTTCAAGTGCTTTGATACATCTGTCAGTTGTTTATTATTTGCAAGATAATCCCTAGAGATTGATTAACAAACCCCTTCATTTTGTGTTTAGGGAAACTGAGACATAGGAGTGAAGTAATGAGTCTAAGTTTACATAGTGAAGCTGTTGGAGGGCTAGTTGACCAATAATCAAGATTTATGGTGTGCCTCCTGTTTACTGGAATACACATGAGTTAAAATTTATCTTCTCAAAAGCTTTTAAAGATGGTGGAGGTCACCTTGGAGTGTATAGTTGCTTTGTGACATTTCTGTCACTTGGCTGTTCAGCTTTTGCTAGTGTCTCTCCAAGGACAAGGGGTAGTTCGTTTTATTTTTTAATGCTTCTAATTATTAGAATTCTTTAGTATGAGGTATAATCAACCTGTCTTAATTACCATTTTCTTCTTCAGGACCCATGTCTTACTATATTTATATGCCATGATTCATTTATTCATTTATTCAAGCATATGTGTTGAGCACCAACTATGTTTTAGGTTCAGGAGAAATAAGATAAAACAAGATAGAAAAGGTTCCTGCCTCTTGGAACTGAGAGTCTGGTGTTAGTATAGTAGAAGGGGCGTTGAACTAGTTGTTAGAAAAACCTGAGTACAAGCCAAAGAAACGTCCTAAAAAAAAAAAAGAATGAAGGTTTTGTACCACTTGCAAACTGTATGAACTTAGTTAAGACACTTGAGTATCTGTTTTCACTACATTTTATAGAGGATATTATCTCATTGGACCTTCCAAAGCACTGAGAGTTCACTGGGGCGATGTACCTTATAACATGTTAACTGCTGTGTATTACTAAGAGTAGTGCTAGCTCTTGGTTCCAGAGCAGTTCTCAAAGTGTGGTCCCCAGGTGAGCAGCATCACCTGGGAACTTGCTGGAAAAGCAGATTTCCTAGCACCACTACAGAAGTGCTAACTCAGGAACTCATGGGTGGGGCCTGAAAATTGTTTTCTGAGGGCTCCAGGTGGCTCTGCTATCTTCTCCAGTTGAATTACTGCTGTGTGTAGACAAGAGCAATGGGTCTCAGTCTTGGCTGCACACTGGAGTCACCTGATCGGGCCAGGATGGGGTTGTTTTAAGCCTGCTCCTGCTGTGCCTTGACAAGTCAGATCAGAATCTGAGGGTGGGGGGCGGGGCCTGTGCAGAAGCCTCCCAGGCAATTCCGTGCAGCCAGGTCTGGAGTGACCTGGAGTTGTCACAGTGAAGAGCTCAGATAGTGGAGTTACCTGGTTGGGTTTGAGTTCCGGCTTTGCCCCTTATCAGCTCTGTGGAATTGGGCAAGAAGACTCTGCCCTCAGTTTCCTTTACCTGCATAATGAAGGTAAATATGCCCATCCCTCAGGTTGTCCTAACAGTGAAGTGGGATGATGTATGTAAGTCTCCGATGATGTGTCTGGCAGGTGTAAGTGAAGGAGGACTGAACTTATTGGTGGCAGCCATGGGTCTTCAAAGCTGATGGTGCTCACCTCTCCTCCTAGCCCTCTTTTTCCCACACTAAGCCTCTTGAACTCTTCCTTCTGGAACATAATTTCCAGCCCCCTCTCTTGGGAAACTCGATGATTCTCTTTAAAAGGCGGTGTCCCATTTTGCAATATCCATCAAAATTACAAATGCATCTGTTCTCTTTCCTTGTAATTCCAGTTCTTGGAATTTGTCCTATAGACATACTTACATAGGTGAGAAATGATGGGTGTTCATTCCTTACAACATTGGTTCCAGTGAAAGGTTGGAATAACCTCAGTGTTCACCTGTCTAGCATCTCCATGCGATTGGATCCTGTGTAGCCGCAGAAAAGAATGAGGCTGCATTTTGAGTACTGGTGGAAAGTTTGACTCTGAGTTTCCTGCAGAGTTTGACTCTGAAGGAAACATGGAACTGCATATATAGTGTGCCACCAGTTGTGCAAAGAAAGCAGGGGGCGGTATATGTTTATTTGCCTGTATATACATACAATATCTGTGGGGTAACACTGTTTGCCTTTGGGTAACACTGGGTAACACTGGTAAAGCAATGGGTAACACTGTTTGCCTTTGGGGAGGAGATGGGATAGAATAGGAACTTTTCACTAGAAAGCACTGGGTGCCTTTTAAATAATGTGATTGTAACCTACTTAAGAAATTTATTTTAAAAAGGGTGGTGTCCTGAGCTGAATCTTCCACTGTGGCCCAGCTACTGTAAGGTACAGTGGGAATGTCACCGTTTTTCTGGGATTTGGACACTGTCCTACTTTTGATGCCACTTGAGACCGTATTACTCTTGGCCTGTGGGCTCTGATGAACCTTGTGGTCATTGACAGTACCCAGCTCTGTTTCACATGAATGGTTGCCAGGGCAGGTCTCATGGACTCGAGGAAGTTTAGAACTGCTCCCAGCCTGTACTTGCACAACCAGCTTTGTGTCTGGCCCAGACGAGGCTGGCTGGATTATTTGCATCTCGATTCTGTCATCTATAGTATTAGTTCCTCTTCCCAGTCTGGTGCCATCTGGGGGCTTGATGAGCCTGCCTCCCATGTCTCTCTTCAGTCAAGTCATTGTTAAGAAGACATTGGACAGGACGTGGTGAAGAATTGAACGCTGTGTCCTGCTGTCAGTGACCTTTCTCTAGCTTGTCATCAGGACATTTGAAGACGTCAGTGTGCGCAGATGTTTAATGTGCGCCTGTTACGTGCCAGGCATTGTGCTAGTGCTGAGGGTACATGGAGGAATAAGACGGCCTTCCTGCCCGAAAGAGAGATAATCATCTGGTATAGAGGTGGGAAGGTTTTTTCTCTTAACGGGCCAGGGTGGTAAATATTTTAGCTTTGTGGGTCAATCTCTTTTGTAAATACTCAACCTTGCCCTGGTAGCACCAACATAGCCATAGCCAACATGTGAATGAATGGCATGGCCCATCCAGTAAAATGTAACAAAAATAAGGCTAAATTTTGCCTGTGAGCCGTAGTGTGTTGACCCCGGGTCTAGTAGGAAGACAGACTAGGAGCTCATTCAGGTTTGATAAGTGCTGTGACAGGGGTGTGTGCGAAGTACAGTCAAGGCCCAAAGGAGGGGGTGATGTACATTCTGTGGGGGTAGTTGTTCAGCTGGCTAGATAGCCAAACACTAGCAAAACTGACTCTATGTCCCAAACGTATGCAGGTGAATCACTGGAGATTTTTCTAGTTGCTTTGCTGAAATCAAATGCATTTTACCTTTCGCATTTCACCTGGTCTGCCAACTTGGTAATCACAACAAGAAACAACTGCTTCTTTTTTGGCATGACTTGGTCATCATGTACCCACATTGCTTTTTTCCTAGTGTTCAGATATTCTTTTCTAAATGTCCTTGAAAATATTTGTTTTATAATTTTGCCAGGAGTGTCTTTTTTAAGTGTATTTTATTGTTTATGTTATTACAGTTGTCCCAAGTTGTCCCCCTTTGTCCCCCTCTGCCCAGTACCCCACTTCCCTCCAGCAATCTCCACCCCCTGTAGTTCATGTCCATGGGTCGTGCATATAAGTTCTTTGGCTTCTCCATTTCCTATACTATTCCTAACATCCCCCTGTCTATTTTGTACCTGCCAATAATGCTTTTTAATCCTGCAACTTTTCCCCCATCTTCCCTCTCCCTCTCCCAGCTGATACCCTGCCAAACAATCACCATTCCTATTATTCTGTTCCTAGTTTGGTTGTGTGCTTTGTTTTTTAGATTCAGTTGTTGACAGTTGTGAATTGGTTGCCTTTTTAATATTCATAGTTTTGATCTTCTTTTTCTTAAATAAGTCCCTTTAACATTTCATGTAATAATGGCTTGGTGATGATGATCTCCTTTAGATTTACCTTGCCTGGGAAGCACTTTTTCTGCCCTCCCATCCTAAATGATAGCTTTGTTGGATAAAGTAATCTAGGTTGTAGGTACTTGCTTTTATCACTGAGTATTTCTTGCCAGTCCCCTCTGGTCTGACAAGTTTCTTTTGAGGAATCGGCTGATAGTTTCATGAGAATTCCTTTGTAGGTAACTCATTGCTTTTCTCTTGTTGCTTTTAAGATTCTCTCTTTATCTTTAACCTTTGGCATTTTAATTATGATATGTCTTGGTGTGAGCCTCTTTGCATCCATCATGTGTGGGACTCTCTGTGCTTCCTGGATTTGTATGCCTATTTCCTTTGCCAAATCAGGGAAGTTTTCTTTTGTTGTTTTTTCAAGTAAGTTTTTGGTTTCTTGCTCTTCCTCTTCTGGCAACCCTATGATTTGGATGTTGGCGTTTTGGAGATGTCCAAGGGCCTTTTTATACTATCCTCATTTTTTTTTAATTGTTGTTTCTTCTTTCTGTTCTGGTTGAATGTTTATTTCTTCCTTACGTTCCAAATCATTGATTTGAGTCCCAGGTTACTTCCGTTCACTGTTTGTTCCCTGTAGATTTTTCTTTATTTCTCTTAGTGTAACCTTCATTTTTTCCTTTATGTTGTTGCCATATTTAATGAGTTCTTTGAGCATCTTGATCACCAGTGTTTTAAACTTTGCATCTGATAGGTTGGTTATCTCCATTTTGCTTAGTTCTTTTTCTGGGGTTTTGTACTGTTCTTTTATTGGGGCCATATTTCTTTGTCTCCTCAATTTTGCAGCCTCCCTATGTTTCTTTCTGTGTATTAGGTAGAGCTGCTTTGACTCCCTGTCTTAGTAGCATGGCCTATTATCAGAAAGGCACCTGTAAATTGTATGGGGTGGAGGCTTAGGTAATTGCTAGGGTGGGGCAACCCCCTTTACTGCTTTGTCGCTCTATGTTGGGGGAGGGCTTGAAGAAGGGACTGTGCTGCTGCCTGGCTTCTGGAGGTTTGCCCGGCACTCGCCCTGTTTCCAGTCACTTCACCCACTCCTTGTATGTGGCTGGTGCTCTTTCAGCTGTTGCCCTGGTGTTCAATCCCACAGTGGGTGGGTTTGCATATGTTTTTAAGACCATGTGGTCCCTTCAAGTGGAGTTTACTGAAAATCCGGTAGTTTCTTCTGCTGTGTGGTCTGTCCTGAGGCTGGGATCGCTTGCTCCCAAGGTATCCCTTCCGATTTTTATCCATCATACGTGAATGTGGGACTGCCCATGCCTGCTCCGCCACTGCTACCTCTCTGTGCCACACCGTGCCTCTCCGACATCTCTGCATCTCTGCTACGTGCCTGGATGAATGTGGCTTCTTTAAATCCTTGGTTGTTGGACTTCCTGAATGAATGTGGCTTCTTTAAATCCTTGGTTGTTGGACTTCCATACAGTTCAATTTTCTGACAGTTCTGGGTGTTATTTGTTTTGAGATTTAGTTTTAATTCTTTTTGTGGTTGCGTGAGGAGGTAAAGTATGTCTACCTATGCTTCCTATACATCTTGACTGGAAGACCCACATATGATATTTTTGAAATTTGAAATGTGTTCTTCCTCACAAGCTTGTAATATAGCCTACAGCTGAGTTTTAGGCATACTATTTGGCAAAATAATCCAAGTCTTCATTTCACTTGCTGTAGGTGCATCTACTTAGTTGTAGTATCATTTCAGGAAGACTGTTTCTTTCCCCAACCTTCTTTCCATTGACCTGGCTGGGTTCAATTCCACATTTTGTCCAGACAGTCTCAACACCTTGCTCTGTCTGCCAGGAGTCTCTTAATTTGTAGCTTTTGGGGCTTATTTATTTGCAGATGTCAGGATCGCCCACTTTCCTACTTTAAAATTGGGACTTGTCTTATGCTGTCGGACCCCTTCCTTCTTTGTGTGATTTTGAAATTGATCAGTCATAGTTCTTAGAAACTTTTATAGTCAGTTAAATATGCATGAAAGAATTATATGTTGTCTAAAGAAAATTTGGAACCACATCAAAAAGTAAAAGAAAAGCTAAAACAAATCAGTCATCACGCGCCACTCCTACTTGGCCTCTGTTAACATTTTGGTGTCATTTCTGCCAACTATGTGAAAAATAATCTAAGTGTATAGTCAGACTGCTTTGGAAGGACTATGGCCTATAAGGGGAGCCTGATTTTAGGCTAATCGGTAAAGTTTCAGAGGAGCATGATTCAAGGGTGTTCAGAAAATAGTGGATGCATAGAGGACAAAAGAGGTCAGTTTCCCTTGGCAAGGGGGTGGTGGGGAAACGCTGCATAGAACAGGTGACCCTTAGTAATCCAGCAGATGTAGTAGTTGAAGGGATAGGAAACAGAGTTGTATAGAAGCTACAGTCACAACTGTGTGCTAAATGTATATGAAATAATCTGCAAAAATATGTCCCCATAATACTGTGGTAGGAATGTTGGTGAATGTGGTTTTATTTTCTTTGGTTTTCCAAATAGGGGTATATTGCTTCTTGTTCATATTTTTCTTAACACTACACACGCACCCCAGTTGGTCGGCAGTGACTCAGGGCTGCAGAGCTTAGCTGCAGGTTTGCTGCAGAGCCAGGAGCTTGGAGCCAGGCTGGCAGTGCCTGTGCACCCCTGGCATTGCCTTCAGTGGTACTTGAGGACGAAGTAGAGAAGCTAGTGATGCTCTGATAGCCCAGGTCCCTGGGAGTCGTCTAGTTAGATATCTTTGAAATCTGAAAGTTTTAGACAAATCTTGGATGTAACTTGAATAAAACAGTACAGATTGTGTCTTTGCAACCCAGCCTGATCAGGTGAGATCTTGCTTGTCTGTGCTGATCACTTTCAAAATGTTCAAGTGCAGAAGCTCAAGATAATGCTTTGGGAGAAAAGTGACATTATCGGGTGCATAGAGAAAGTGTTTCCATGGCAGATTTCTCCCTTTCTTCTTACCTCATTTAAATCATGAAAAACAGGCCCGGCTGGTGTGGCTCAGTGGATTGAGCGCGGGCTGGGAACCAGGCGGTCCCGGTTCAATTCTCAGTCGGGGCACATGCCTGGGTTGCAGGCCAGGTCCCTGTGAGGGCCATGTGAGAGGCAACCATACATTGCTCTTTCTCCCTTCCTTCTCCTCTCTCTAAAAATAAAATAAATAAATAAAATCTTAACAAACAAACAAACAAACAGGCGTTTACTGCCAACCCCCCCTCCCCTGGATATTTCTGGCGTACATATTTTCCACCTCTGGCATTCATGTCCACTGCCATGTCCACTCACAGAATGGAGGGGCACCCAGGACTGGGAAGGGCCTTGCCACATGTGCTGTAGGCAGTGAGTCCTGTCTGACTCTTCATCACTGGGGAGAGAAGAGTTGTTGGACTGCCCCAAGGCCAGATTTTGGCTTTGCCTCTCTCTTACTTGCTGTGTATCCACAGGCAAGGTCTTTGAGCTCAGCTTTTCCCCTCCATTAAATTGGGATGATGAAATTGGCCTCATGGTTCTTGTAAGGAATGAACTAAGTATGCGTAGTTCAATAGCACCAACCTAATGCTTGACCCATGAACAGGGGCTCAATACATCGTGGTGGCTGTCCTTCATTATTAGTACTTGACTGATAGCGCCAGCCTTATAAATTGGCTCATGCGTGTCCCATATGTGATTATGCAGGAAGAACGCTGGCCTTGCATTTATTATCAGTACTTTGCACCCATGATTCTGACTATTGACATGAAGTTGGCGGGGTGTAGGTCATTGGTAGGAGCTGTGATGCAACAACATAAAATCACATTTGGTGAAATTTCACTTCAGACATTGTGTTTCACAAAAGACTTTCTCTAAGATCCCCTCAGGGCAAACTTCATGAAATGTCAGGTGTTGTGTACAATTGCATTATGTTGATAAAGGCCATGTTAAACTAGGAAACATACATGTGTTAAGTAATGGCTCAAGAAATGTGTTGAATAGAAAAGCAAAAAGGGAAAAATTAGCAACCGGGAAGAAGAAAAGAGAGAGAAGGAGGCCTTTCTGGGTTGGGTCTTGAAACTGTGTAAAAGTTTTCTCACTGTTCCCATCTCAAACCTATAAGCACACTGGGACCTGGCTCTGAGCTCTGTGAGGGCCTGGGAAACTTGTCTCCTTGAAGTTAGTGATGTGACTTCATCCTTTTTTCAAGACAGCCCCAGTTTTCACTTTTCTACTGCTCTGAGGTCCTGCTGAATTCCAGATAAGTCTTATCGGTGACCAGAAACAAGATAAAATTAGGGGAGGAAGTTCTGTCTTCAATCAGGAGAGCCTGACGGGTAGGGAGATTGGTTCAGCAGCCACTGGAGAAAGGATGATGAAAGAGTTCATCAGTCTACATTTGTCTGCCTCTTAAGATGAAAAAAGTCATCTCTAAATTAGGGCTGACATATTCCTCAGTTATGTGGAGCATCGAGTTCTCTGTGCATGCTGTTCACCTCTGCCCGCCATTGAATATCAGCTGGATCTGAAGCATGGTGTGACCTTCAGGCCTCTTTCTACATTCCTCACCTGTCATAGCTGTGTGGGAACTGGGGACACAAGGGATCAGGCAAAAGGGGAACCTTAGCTCTGAGGTCTGGCACACAGTAGGTGTTTTTTTTTTAAATATTTTATTTATTTACTTTTAGAGAGAAGGAGAAGTGGGGGAGAAAGAAAGGGAGAGAAACATCAATGTGTGGTTGTCTCTCATGTGCCCCCACTGGGGGACCTGGCCTGCAACCCAGGCATGTGCCCTGACTGGGAATCGAACTGGCGACCCTTTGCTTTGCAGGCCAGTGCTCAGTCCACTGAGCCACACCAGCCAGGGCAGTAGGTGTTTAATAAACACTCTCTGTCTCATCATCCAGTGCAGGACTCGTGTGTGATAATAACATCAAAGTCGGGGCGTGGAAAGAACTGGAACCGTCTTTTGTGTTTGTGTCTTTTTTGTATCTGAACAGTAGGGTAGGTGGTATTCAGAGTATTCAAGTTAATGTATAGAAACTGCTCTAAAGATCTTTTTGTAGAAATGTCCATTTTAACACATTTTTATGCCATGAAAATTTGTTGGTCCCAGTTTAGCTGCCGACTACTCTTTCCCCTAATTTACAGAACCATAGTTTTATATCTAATATAGATTAGATCTAGTCTCAGTCTTACTGCAGCTTCTTAAGCCTCCCAACATTTATTGCAAAATCCTGGTAGTTTTTCATGCCCTTTCAGTATGCAAGCACAATGCATTCTTTACTTTTAAAAAACTTAAAATTTTTATCTTATAAGTGTATATTTTATCATTTACTTTGAAAGAGTTTGCCTACATATATTAGGCATTTAGGAGCTTATTTTAGAAGTATTTTCAAACTTTGTGTCTGGTATCTTACTTGGTGATGGGTCCACTTGATATTTGCTGGTTTGCTTTTCTTATTTTGCAGGAGATTGCATGCTGACGTAGCACAGTTGGTTTGTTAGGGTTGTTTTGTCTTTGATGTTTGATGTCTGGGGTGGATTCATAGACCTCCCTCTTGAACAGCCTTGGTAAAGAGTTAGGGCTGGGGGAGCAAGACCAAGGCTCCTAAGGCGGGGTCAGGTGGGGGCAACTTGACATTGGGCTTCCTCTTTAACACCATTGTCCTCTCTCTGTTCTCTTCTTCTTGCTCTATTTCCCTTGTTTCCTTATACTTTTCTGCCCTTATACATTGCTTGACTTAGCACATCTAGGCTTGTGGTAAAGGGGATGCTTCTTCCTTCCCTGCTTCTTGGCCTCATAGTTCAGGCTTTATTTTAATGAACGTTTCACAAAGTGTCTGTGGCCATGTCCCCTATGCCGTACCTTACATGTAAAAGTCAGTAGGTTTTACAAAGAGAGTGATGCCCCAGAGGTCTGCAACTTTCCCTAAAGTGGATGTCAACTCTTTGCAATGCCTATTTCGGTGCTGGGGTGCCTGTGCTCCCTCTTGGGGGACAGGCAGGAGGAGGTAACGTTCATGGGGGTTGCTGGCCGCACAGGCTGGAGTGCTGCTGAAGCCTGGCAGCCCCAGGTTCCTTGGCTGCTGCTGTGCCGTTGCTGACTCTGCAGTTTGGCTAGTAAGTTTTGGCTTCTGAAGTGTCCTTCCTATTGGCCATGCAGTCTGTGCTGTTCCACAGGCTTTTCATCATAGGAATTACAAGCTTGAACATTTTTGACCTTGTAAGGCTTTGGAGAAGAGACTGTAAATTCCAGATCACTCTGTACAGCAGTGCAGAGGCTGATGCTGTACAGAGAGAGACTGTTTCTTGGACCGATGGCCCTGACCTCTGTAGACCGTTCCCGCAGTTGGTCTTGGGCCGGTTGAACCCATCCCAAAGGGAGTTGGTGCCGATGAGGAGACTGCTGGTGGGCATGAGTCCCAGGGAACCCGGGGGATAGGCAGCTGCTTTTTCACAGCATGTAGTAGTTTTTCAATTTTCTGCTGCAGGAAGGGATGTTCAGCTTTAATTAAATGTATGGTAAGCAGTCTCATTTCCCTTGTCACTTATCCTTGGTTCATTCCAAGCCTGTTTCAGGGATTCTAGTGGGAAAGTCAATGGCCTTTCTCATTCCTTTCTGTCCAACCGGGAAGCTCAGTCTCTGGCAGTCCTCCACTTCGGGTGAGGGAGAGCTGAGCAGCGGCATACCGGGGTCCAGGTGAGGACCAGGCAGAGGAGATTGAACGATAGGTTTTGACTGGCAGCACTTTTGTGTGCTCAACAGCACTGGGTCTCCTCTCTTAAGGGTCACCTGGTTTTTCTCTTTTACATTACTCGGGAGGAAGCCTTCCAGGGCCCAGGGAAGTAAAATGGCTTACCCTGGATCACATGGTAGTGGAAGAACGTGGGCTAAATCCTCTTACCACTGCATTGGTTCAAGGCCTGTGCATCCTTCAGTCAGGAGAAACTTATACGCACCCTGTGGGAAAGGTGGTTGAAACAGACAAGAACGCACACACTGCAATCTGACTGACTTGGATTCCAGTTCTGGCTCTGCCTATTAACTATGTGACTGTCTGTGTGTTCCTGATTTCCTGAGTCTTGGTTTTCTCATCTGTAGAATGGGAACCATACCCTCCTCATCGGGTTCTGAGGACCGCCCCAGACTGTTCCCTGGTACATAGAGACACTCAGTAAAATGCAGCTCGCAGCGGCATTTCCACACCTTGCTTCAGAGTTCAAGCTGGGGTGAGGCTGGGGTCCTCCCTCCTCTTTAACTGATATTGAAGCAGGAGAACTGCAACAAGTTCCACATCTGCCTGGGCTCCTGCACCGTTGTCACTTCATTCTGCACTTGCCCTGTGAGCAGACTGAGGCTCTGGGGGAAAGCGTGCCCACTGGAAGTGGATGCCTTTGGGTTTAATAATCAGCCTTTATTGGCCGAATGATATGGCTGAGGCAGACTGAGTTTATTGGGGTAGAAAAACTTGTGTGCCTGTCTAGGCAACCCTGAGTCATAGACCTCTGACTTATGAGATATCTGCACAAACGCATAGCCAGCTGCACACAACCTCTTCTTCCCATTACTCATCCCTGCCCAGCTGTCCTGGTATGACTCATTCTCCAAATATTTGAGTGCCTACTGTGTTCCAGGCTCAGGGCAAAGTACCAGGGAAGGATACTGGTGAGCGGAAACAGACCTGGTCCTTCACTCCTTGGACCTAATGAGATAGTGGGAAGCATAACCTTTAAGCATATGAGGGTTAAATTATAATCATTGTAAGGCTATGAATAGGAAGTGCTTGTGGGCCATGGGAGCATACACTATATGGAGCTGACCCAGTCTGTGGGCACAAGGAAGGTCCCTAAAGAACTGAGCTGAGAGCTGAAGGAAGGCCAAAGTGGAGGGGAGTGGGTGACCGGACCCTGAGCCTGCCGCCCTTCCTCGTTTTCCTTGGTCTTTTAGGAGGTAGTTGGTCCTTCTACAGTCAATTCTTATGTAATTTCAAGTGTTTGCCTTTTTAAATTGCATAGTTTTCAGGGCAAAAATATAGTATGATGATGGCTACTTTAGGAGTTAAGCTACATAGACTGCAATATTGGTTGAATGTCTTCTGTGTGGCAGGCACCGTATGTACATTGTCATTTATTCAATCCTTTCAACAGCCCTGCAAGGTATTAAAATTTCCAGATGAAAAAAACCAAGGGTCAGAAAGACTAAGTGACTTGGGCGTTGTCTCACTTTGGTTAATGATGGAAGCGCTGGGATTTGAACCTTTTGGCTCACAGTCAAACCTACCCAGGCCCTTCTGCCTCTCCCTCTTACAGACAGACTTGAGGTGGATTGATCTGGGGATCCAGCCACCAGCTCCAGGTTGTGTCCATTTGTAGAATGCAGTCTGAGGTCCAGCCCTCCGCCTTATAAATGAACTTTTAGCATGTGGCCCATTTATCTATTGAGGGTTGTTGTTGTCTGTGTCACGTCAGCAGGGAGTCCAAGTGGATCTGTCTTGCAGGGGTTTTAAAATTGCCTTTTCAGTTCAAATCCTGAATTATTGGAGGATGGTCTTAGAAATAGTCATCTGAGGTGAGTAACAATGGGCCAGGTAAAAAGAAGGAACGTCAATTTCTACTGCCAACAGTAACCCTTTGGGCCATGGGAAAAAAAATTGATTCGGGCTGATCACTTAATTACTCAAAGTCTCAGTGATTCTCCTGTGGCTTGTCAATGAGTGGGCTCTGGGTGGGGTACCCACTACCCAGAGCCCACTGAGTCTCTGTCTCCTTACCTACAAAATAGGATGATAATGCTGCTTTATCTACCTCAGAATTGCTGTGGGATTCAAATGAATTATAGGACCTTAGGATTAGAAGAGGGTCTCCCTAAGATAATGTACTCAAACTGTTTTATAGGCCTATGTAAATAGATGCCTGTTTTGTTGATTTGCCACTATGGTTCGTATTATTAATAATGTTAATACACTGGTTCTCAAACTTCAGTTCCATCAGAATGACCAGGAGGGCTCATTAAGTCACAGATTACTGGGTGCCCCCTGCAGAATGGGATTCAGAAGCTCTAGAGAGGGGCCAGAGAATCTGTAGTTCTCGCAAGTCCCCACGTGACACTGATGCTGCTAGGCTGCTGACCACACTTTGAGAACTCCTGGCACATACCACTCAGATCTGGAGCCACTTAGCCCTGCCACTGCCCAAGGCCTGGAGAATGACAGGGAAACCCATTGACCCTTGTGGAAGTATAGAGGCCAGTTCAGGGCCACGTTGTAGCCAGACAGCTGTGTGGGCACTGGCCACTCTGGGTCAGTGGCTGTGATGTCCAGGGTGGAGTAGAAGTAGCTTCACCATTTCCTCAGATCCGTTAGGACTTGGGATTGCCTCTGGTAGTCACCAGTTCTCAGGGCTGTGGTGTGTGGGAAGAAGGTACCATTTGCAGGGTGCTTTGGGCCAAACTTGGACAGTCCTACCCACGTTGGTAAACTCACCCATTCTTGAGACTGGCCCAGATCCACCGAAACTCAAGTCCTCTTTGGTTCCTGGAAAGAAATCACCTTCTTTCTTATGATCTTCCAAGGTTGCAGTGGAGAGAGGTCTCCCTATGGGGCTTGATGGCTCAGCATCATATTTTCTTACCCTCAGCGATTTCCCACTGATTGCTCCAGCCCCTCCCTCTCTCCACCACAATATGTGGTTACGACTTAAATCTCTTAATTGAGACACTCGACCTTTTCTTTAATTACCCTCATTTTGGAAGAGGACAGGCTGGAACAAGCTAGCCACAGTTTTTACACTTTAGGGATCATACTGAGTGGCTTGTTAAAAACGCAGATTTCCTGGTGACACCCTGAAAGATTTTGATTTCTCAGGTCTGGAGAGATTCCAGGGGTTCTGATGCCGCGATATGGGAACCACACTTGGGGAGAAAATTATAGAGAATTTGACTTGCTTTTCATGTGGTGGGTACCACTTTTATTCCAACCACCCGGAAGCTCCTGCTTGCACATCTGTCCTCCTTAGAGTTTCCTACTTCGAGTCTATAATCCATACCAGAGAGACACAAAACCGTGGGCATGGAAGAGGTGGGGGTTCGTTAATGGTTGCTTTCTTGGTTGGCCAGCATATGACCTGGCCCTTGATTTCTCTGAGAAGAAGGAAGCGCCAGGGTTTCTGTTGTGGTCACTAATGAGGCCTTTTATCTGCATTGTCTTTATCATATTCTACTTGCACAAAGTCTCCTCCTGCCCCAAGGCCCCATGCAATGTCTGGGTGACCTTTGTAGCCCACACTTGGTTCATTCTCAAAACTTCTTATTATTGATGATTTTTTTTAAATTGATTTTTAAATTTATTGATGTTGGGGGGTGGGCATAAATTTTGTTGTTCCACTTTTCTATAAACCCACTGATTGACCCCTGTATGTGCCCCGACCAGAGATTGAACACACAGCCTTGGTGTATCGGGACGGTGCTCCAACCAACTGAGCTACCCAGCCAGGACTTAATTTTTACCTTTTGCTTTATATGGCTGTCTGGTTAGCTTTCACTGGGATGATTTTTATCTCTGAAATTATATTGTAAGCATCACAGAAGTTAAGATGTTTACATGGTGTGTTGGACATACAGATAGACGGGTAATCAATAGTAGGGTAGGTAGATTCCCCATGATGTTTCTGGGCTGACTGCAGCTTGATCCCTGCAAGATATCAAAACCATGGCAATAAGGGTCTGAAACCGGCTTGTTCTTCACAGTGTCATTTTTAGCACAGACCCGGAGGATGACCACCATCAAATAGTACTTCTAAGGAGGGAGCCGCAGGCAAGTCTGAGCCCCATCTGAAGCCCAAGTTTTAAGCAAAAATAGACCAGCATCAGGAAGGGAGCTGTTCAGACAGCTACCCCACTGCATCAGGGGTTGGCAGAGATTGCTAGCTATGGCAGAGTTCGCTGGGCGTCAGCCACAGCAGTGGGTTTCTCAGAAGCCTAGTTGAGTGTGTGTATGTGGTTGTGTGTGTCAGAGAAAGAGAGAAAAGGTCCTTACTTCAAACAGCATTCTTCCTGTGTCTCCCAAAGATAGATTTGTCCCTTTAAATGTTTCTTTTTTCGACATAATAGTTAATGTTTGAGATTCTGGAAAAAGAGAAATCAGGAAACAGCCCAAGAACCCAGTTTTCAAAAGGGCCTGGGCAAACTCTCAGCATTTTGTAAATGGCTCTTTCTAGCCTGGGTCCTTTCTATGGGGACATGCCAGATCCCTCCGGCAGGATGGCTGGTTGTTTGGCCCATTCTTTGCTCTCAGTCTGAAGTAACTTCTTAGTTCATTCTGGTCCTTTCAAATCCTCGTGACTTACTACATTCAGGTAACTGAATTTCAGGCAAGAATATGGAATCAGTTCAGTACAACCACAGGCCCAAAGACCGTGAGAGCTGCGGGAGTCCTTCCTATAGGTGACCCTAGCTGGCCCTCAGAGATCTGCTGGGCACCGGGGTCCTAAGCCAAGTGTCCTGTGTCTGAATTTACTGTTCCTCTCCCTGCCCTGCCATTGCAGAGACCCTGGCTCCCTTCTGCTCCCCCACTTGGCCAAACTGTGGTGTGGCCAGCAGAGAAAGGGCTTCCAGGACCAAGGTTGATGGAACTGTTTAAATTCAAGGAGACTGATGAGGAAAAGGGTGTTGTTCAGATTGCATTTTAAAATGGGTTGGGAATAACACTGGCTGTGAAAACATTATCAAAAATCTGCAAAATCAACACTCATTCTTCCTGGTAAACACAGAAGCTCAGCAGCTGCACCTCCCTCATGCGTATTTGGCCAAGTGCTGTTCAGGACATTGTGCCTCCCTCGGTGGCGTATGGGAGCTGGGCGAAGCCAGGATGGGCATTCCAGCTCTTCGCTGGGTGGAACAGGGCATATCAATGCTCTGAAAATTTGCATTGGTTCAGGTTGTTGCTGAACTTAAACTGGAGCATATACGCATCCGTCTGGGGTTGCATGGGCCCTGTGCTATGGCTCCATGTCCCTGGTCAGGTTTTGCAGAGTTAAGACCCAGTGGAGGCAGAAAAACTGATCTTATTCATCAGAGATGGTTCCTTTTAGTCCAAGGTGTTTTGTGGGTGATTTCTTTCCTGTTGGAACCCTCACCCTCTCGGTCACCCCATAACCTCTATTATACAAGAGAACTTTGTTTATTTCAGAGAATTAGCCCACACGCAGGTTTGAAGCAAGTCCAAAAGGAACATTTGCCACTGTATAAAAACTTGACTCATCTTATGCTCTTTGATGAGAACTGGTCCATCCCTTCTGTTCTCCCCTCTACACCGCCTCCCCCAGTTGCCAGCATCGTTTGTAGAAAATATGTTGGTTAGGAGTTTACTGATTTATTTCTCAGAACTGGAGCTGTTGCCTCATTTTCTTGGGGAAATACATGGGGAAAGCAGAATTGCCTCATTTGTGCTTCTATCTTTTTCTTTTTTAAAAATTTAATCTGTATTATATTTTTTCCTATTACCATTTAGTCCCCTTATACCCACCTTCCCCCAGCAGTCACCACACTGCGGTCCATGTCCATGAGTCCTCTTCCCTTTTTGCTCAATCCCTGCCCCCCTAACTGCCCCCCTCCCCCCCACCCCACAGCTGTCATCCTGCTCTCCATCTGTGAGTCTGTCCCCATTTTCCTTGTTAGTTAAATTTGTTCATTATATTCCACATATGAGTGAAATTATATGGTCATTTCCTTTCCTTTCCTTTTCTCTTTTTCTCTCTTAATTTCATGTATCTTCACAAGGAGATGGCTTCGGAATAGTTACCAAGAAGAATGCAGTAGTAATTAAGAACCAGTGTAAGTTCCTGGAGTACAAGCCTGTCCATGGATCATATTCCTTTTCTGACGTGGACCCAAGGATGTGCAGTAGATACAGTACCCTGTGTGCTGACCTTAGGCATCTAAGGGGAAGAGTCCCTCTAGGAGCCTATGGCTAAAATGGGAAGTGCGGGACGGATGACGAGGCTGCAGGTAGATTCACCGCTGGCTGGATTACCAGATCAGGTTTGCATGTTCTGTGTGGGAGGCCGCTTGTGGCAGGCCTAGGATTGTGCCTGGGCAATATTTTTAATCAGACCCTTGGAGCTGTGGAAGGCAGCCATGTGAATGTGCAGATGTCTTAGGGCTGGGAGAGAGCGATTACACTTAAAAAAGCAACCAGAACCCAGAGAGCTCTTCGAAGACGTGCCCAGCATCTGGGTTACAATAAAAATCTTTTATGAGGAGGATGGGGGTGACCTGATTTTAAAAGAAGCTCGTGTGGAAAAAGACTCAGGTGTTTTCAGTGATTAGAAAAAGAGGCAGGTCCTTCTTCGAGAGGTGCACGAGTAGGTCGTTCTTTGGCTGGGTGCCCCGATAGTTTTAGGTTTGCCTTCTGCCTCCCCCACAGGAGGTGATGCTGGGCTGGGTGCCTCAGAAGCAGGGTAAGTTGGCTTTGACATTAGTCCTCCTCTCTGGCTCCCCTCTGGGAACCTACCCCCTACCCACACAAGGCCTCTTCCATGTCTACACTGACTTTTTCAGGGAAGAGTCAGAGTTTTTCTTATTCTGAGGGTTTCATACTTAGGCCCTAGGCCCTGAAGCTGTAGCTGCCTTTGTTCAAAAAAAGTGGGGAGGCAACATGGGCTTTAGAAAATGCCTAAATAGAACGCTTTATATTGCCTTTTCAGACTTAAAGACAATTCTATTCTGCAGATGCAAAAAGTAATGAGCATATCACTTCGGCTCCACATTGCATCCCCTTAAAGGTGGCAGGGAGGAGGTACAGGTGTGGGAGAGAGCAATAAAGCAAGACGTTGGGGTGGGTGCCCTGGGAAGAAAGACAGTGACAAGTTGGGGGCCCTGGGGAGAGAAAGAGAAGCAGAGAAACTGCCGTAGGAAGAAACCGACAAGGCACAGAGTCAGAAAACAACACAATTTGAGGTGAAGCCAGTTGGCAGTAAGGTTTCCACCCCATTGCTGTAATTTTATGTCTAGGAATTCTGAGAAAATTACAGAATTGCTATCCCAGAGGGTTTGTTTTTCTTTGTACATGTGCCATGAAGTCAGAATATGACCCGACATGCCTAGCCCTATAGAATGAAATCTTGATATTGACTGATGGTATAAGAAGCAGAGGCCTTATTTATTTAATACTCTTCAAAATAAGATACTCCTCCCCCCTCAAAACAAAACAAAAGCCTTATGGTCATTGGATAAGTCCAAAGAGTTAAGGAAATTTTCAGTGTTTTTATCAGTCGGCATACATACATGCACATATGTGGAAAGGAACTACCTCTAAGTTATCCAGTGGTTATCTCTGGATGGTGATTTCACAACTATTTCTCCTTTTTCCCCCTTTTTGGAGGGGGTGTTATTTTCTAACAGTGAACAGTATTACTTTAATTAGAACAAGTTACTAAAAATATAATACTCTGGTTGAAAAATAAGGAGAAAATATTTGAGTACTATCATTTAACTAAAGTATTTTAAAAAATATCTTAACTTGGAAAATATGTGCACCCACGGTATCCTAGCTCATTTTCCCTTTTTTCTTCTTGTTTTTAAATTTGTAGTGTTTATCAGTTACATGGTTTCAAGAATCGAATAGTTCTCCAGGACCGCAGTCCTGGCCCGTCACCTCTACCCCAACTCCCCAGTGACCGTCATTAAAAAATATTAGTTAACTCTTTCGGTATTTACTTCCACATTTCTCAATAACTTGTGTGGTTTGCTACTTTGGGGCATTATCTGTTGACTCCTCACCATGTAAGGTAAGGATTTGGCTCTCCTCCTCCCCATGCACCATCTCTCTCTGTCTTTGGAGGAAGAAAAATCCTGTCTTGCTTCTCTAAATGTCACATCATACATTATGCTAGAGGACAAGGGCTCCTTACATGGAGGAACATGCACATCTTTTGGCCTTTTGTGATCTTGCTGATAAGACTTTGAAGGTCTGTCCAAAATTCTAAGTTACAGGTTTGAGTTGGGCCGCGTGTTGTTCCAAGTTCTGTGGGCCTTCCATAACAAGGGCCCATCGGAATCCACACTGAATTAGGGCATCTCCTACATGATGTTTTTTGTGCACGTATCAATTTATTTTGTTACCCTTTGCTTTTATCATGAAAGTAGAGTGTAGAGAAAATAAAGTGTCCTAGTTAATTGTGGCCATTGTCCTCTGGACTTGGTTATCTTGGGGGTCCTAGAAGGCACCTGCCTTGAACCCTTAGTTCCAGGACACTCTCAAGTGTCTGTATTTGTCAGCTTCTGTCCATATTTGACTGACCATGCCCAGAGTTTGTGGGGCAGGGGCAGAGATGCCTGTGTCCTGAGGCCCAAGTGGGCTTTGTATGAAGTCCTAAAAGTTCCATCTTTCCCAGAAAAGCTGCTGCAGTTCAGTCCCAAGTTAGGGCATGTGGACTCTACTCTGAGTCTCAGAGTTTCCTGGAGCCACCCACAAACACCTCTGAATTCTTTGTCCAAATCTAGAGGCTGTTCTTCTGGGCTTCTCTGTTTCCTCCAGACTCATGAGGACTCCCACCTCCTGACTTTTGTCTCTATTTATAGCCCTTCTCTGTTCAGAAAGAGTCTTCACTGGAACTCACACCAGTGATCTTACCCTCTTTCTCATTAGTGAAGAATGAGGAGAGGCAACAGGGCAATGCCCTTGTGACTTCCACTGTAAGAAATGAGGACTTTGAGTCTTAACACTGTAAGCCGCAGGGTTTGTACAACTCTGCTTGCATACCTCCAGCGGTAAGGAGCTCACTCTCTCAAGAAACCACCCTTTCCAATATTGAATGGCTTCTTTCAGGAGAGTTCTTTCCTGTTGAACAGACCTCCTTGTCTGGGACTTCTATCCACTAAACAGATGAGGGCAGCCTTGAAGGCGCAGTTTGTTGAAAAGAATCAACAAAAATTATTCTTTCTGTTACTCTGGCATAAGTGGTATTGAAAATGCTTTTAAGAGGCAACCATAAAAGATGCTGGTCAAAACTCATGTTTTCTAAGCACCATCTGTGTTGCCAGAGAGGTTCAGTTTTGTTTTTCTTTTTCATTTTGATTTTGATTTATTCGAGTCTATTAGACCGGTATCAGTGACATGAAGAATCATTACAGTATCTTTGAAATTCTATCCTGGAACCCCACCAGGAACCGACCCAGATTTGTGCCAAGGAACACATCACAGGTTTTGGGTTTTTTAAAATGTGTTTTTAAAAACGCTCGTTTGTAATGCTAGCCTTTTTGATACTTAAAGAGCATTGTTTTAGTGGGTGGAGTTCTCTTTTGATCCTCTGAATTAAAACTTCTTAGCTCAGGGCTGACCACAGTGACTGTCCCAGATGGTGAGTGTAAGCGGCCTCTGAGGAGCAAGACCTGCATGTGTGTACACATGCATGTGCTGTATGTGTGTGCATGTACATGTGTGTGCGTGTACATACACTTGTCTCCATTTTTGTCAACCAGTTTTAAACTTCTCTTGAATCTTTTGCTTTTACTAATTCTTCAGCTCTGGCATCGTAGGAAAACTGTAGGATGTGATTCTATTTAAAGACACTGGCAGCGCTAAATGAATATGTTAACATTGGTGTTTGGACTATTGTGTTTCCTTTGAGACTTCCTTTGTTTTTCCAGCTTCCTATGATGAACGTATATTACTTTTATATTAGAGAAAATTATTTGGAAAAAAAGCATGGCTGCTTTCAAACTCATTCCTAGTCTGCCAAGGAGGTAACAAGGTACATTCAGGAGGGATAGCAGGTCGGAAACGAGGGTTGCTGCCTCCGTGGCTGCCAGGGCTGCCATGGGAGGTGTTGGCCCCAGTCTTTTTACCGTCAAAGATGCCTCTCTTATTTTTATACTTGTTTTTCTTCTAAATGTCCCTTGCTTTGAAAGATTTCATCTAACCCAACATCGTGTTTATTAAGTAGTAATTCCCCCATTGTTGATCAAAGAGAATTACCTATAGAGAATTGTGTAGGTTACTTTATGGGGCTGACGCTATTCCAGCTAAGAGTGAAGATGTGGGGTGTCCGAGTTGGCCCTTCGTTCGGCACGCATCTGTGTTTCCCTTCATTGCCGTCGAAGTGGAACTTTCTGAGCTGAAGACTCAAGGTTGGGCTTCTGCAGTTAGAGCTCTTCTGTCCTTTGGGCCCAAGACCCTGTATTCCTTCTAGTACTGATATTTCTCCCCACAAATTCCTTGATTTTGTTTTCAGTGTAACAATATCTAAAAACCCCAAACCAATAATATAATAAGGCTTTGTGACTTTGCTGCCCTTTGCCTCATCTCTCATCATCATCATAATCCTCATAGCGGTAATAATAAGCGGGTCAGCGCCAGTTAAGTGAGCACTTTTGGAATTACTACCAGATGCTGTGTTCAATGTCTACACAGATCTCATTCGATCGTCGTAATTCCTCTGCGAAGCAAGCACCATTCATGAGTCCCCAGTTTTGTTGATGGAAAAACTGAGTTTTTATATCCAAAGTCATGAGGTCAAAGAGCAGCAGAGTTAGAATTTATTTATTTTTATTTTAGTTTATAATACATTTTATTTCATCTTTATTGTTTTTTTCCATTACCATTTAGTCCCCTTATACCCCCTTCCTTCCAGCCATCCCCACACTGCTGTCCATGTCCTGAGTCCTTTTTCCTTTTTCCTCAACCCCTCCACCCCTTAATCTCCCCTCCCCCAGATGTCACCCTGCTCTCCATCTACGGGTCTGTCCCCATTTTCCTTGTTAGTTCAGTTTGTTCATTAGATTCCACATGTGAATGAAATCATGTGGTATTTGTCTTTCTCTGACTGGCTTATTTCACTTAGCGTAATGTTCTCCAGGTCCATCCACACTATTGCAAAGGGTACAATTTTCTTCTTTTTTATGGCTGAGTAGTATTCCATTGTATACATGTCCCATAGTTGTTTTATCCACTCATTTACTGATGGACATTTGGGCTGCTTCTATGTCTTGGCAATTGTAAATAATGCTGCAATGAACATAGGGGTGGTTATATTCTCTTGAATTAGTGTTTTGGGTTCCTTCGGATATATGAGTATTCCCAGATATGGGATAGCTGGGTGTAAAAGCAGATCCATTTTTAATTTTTTGAGGTATCTCCATACTGCTTTCTACAGTGGCTGCACCAATCTGCATTCTCACCAACAGTGCAAAAGGATTCCTCTTTCTCACCAGCACTTGTTGTTTGTTGATTTATTGATGATGCCACTCTTGACAGTTGTAAGACAATCTCTCATTGTGGTTTTAATTTTAATCTCTCTGATGATTAGTGACATTGAGCATCTTTTCATATGTCTATCGGCCATCTGCATGTCCTCTATAGAGAAGTGTCTATTCAGGTCCTTTACCCACTTTTTAATTGGGTTGTTTGTTTTTTTGGTGTTGAGTTTTGTAAGTTCTTTATGAATTTTGGATATTAACCTCTTATCAGATGTATTGGCAGATATGTTTACCCATTCTGTGGGTTGTCTTTTTATTTTGTTGATGATTTCCTTTGCGATGCAAGAAGTTTTTAGTTTGATGTAGTCCCATTTGTTTATTTATTTTTTTGTTTCCTTTGCCTGGGGAGATATATCCAATAAAATATTACTACAAACAATGTCCAAAATTTTGCTGCCTGTGTTTTCTTCTAGGATTTTTATGGTTTTGAGTCTAACACTTAAGTCCATTTTGAATTTATTCTTGTGTGTGGTGTAAGAAGGTGGTCTAGTTTCATTTTTCTGTACGTATGTCCGATTTTCTCAACACTATTTATTGAATAAACTATCTTTTTAAAAGATTTTATTTATGTACTTTAGACAGAGAGCAAGGGAGGGAGAGGGAAGGAAACATCAATGTGTGGTTGCCTCTCACCTGCCCCCTACTGAGGACCAGACCTGGCCTGCAACTCAGGCATGTGCCCTGACTGGGAATCGAACTGGCAACCCTCTGGTTTGCAGGCTGGCACTCAGTCCACTGGGCCACACCAGCCAGGGCTGAATAAACTATCTTTAGCCCATTGTATGTGCTTGCTTCCTCTGTCAAATATTAATTGACTGTAAATGTGTGGGTTTATTTCTGGGCTCTCTATTCTCTCACATTGACCTATATGTCTGCTTTTATGCCAGTACCAGGCTGTTTTGATTACTATGACCTTATAGTATAGTTTGATGTTAAGTAGTGTGATTCCTCCAACTTTGTTGTTCTTTCTCAGAATCGCTGTTGCTATGTGGGACCTTTTGTGGTTCCATGTAGATTTTTGAAATATTTCTTCTAGTTCTGTGAAATATGTCTTTGGAATCTTGATAGGAATTGCATTGAATCTATAGATTGATTTCAGTAGCATGGACATTTTAATGATTTTAATTCTTCCTATCCATGAACACGTTTGTACTTCCACTTGTTTGTATCTTCAATTTCTTTCTTCAGTGTCTTATAATTTTCTGAGTACAGGTCTTTTACTTCCTTGTTTAGGTTTATTCCTAGGTATTTTATTCTTTTTGATGCAATTGTGAATATGATTGTTTTTTAAATTTTTCTTTCTGTTATTTCATTATTGGCATATAAAAATGCAACTGATTTGTGGGTATTGATTTTGTATCCTGCTATTTTGCTGAATTCACTTATCAGTTGTAGTAGTTTCTTGGTGGATTCTTTGGGGTTCTCTATGTACAGTATCATGTCACCTGCAAATAATGTTAGTTTTACTTCTTCCTTTCCAATTTGGATACCTTTTATTTCTTCTTATCTGATTGCTGTGGCTAGGACTTCCAGTCCTGTGTTGAATAAGAGGTGAAAGCAGACATCCTTGTGTTACCAATCATAAGGGGAACGCTTGTAGTTTCTGACTGTAGAGTATGATGCTGGCAGTGGGTTTGTCATATACGGCCTTTGCTACGCTTAGGTATGTTCCCTCTAATCCCACTTTGTAGAGAGTTTTTATTATAAATGGGTGCTGGATTTTATCAAAAGCTTTTCCTTACTCTATTGATATGATCATGTAGTTTTTAGCCTCCATTTTGTTTATATGGTCACATTTATTGATTTACAAATATTGTACCAGCCTTGCATTCCCAGAATAAATCCCACTTGATCATGGTGTATGATCTTTTTCATACATTGCTGTATTTGGTTTGCTAACATTTTATTAAGGAGTTTAGTGTCTATGTTTGTGCAAAGTTAGGATTTAAATTGTTTTCCATCTCTTACATCATCCAAACCCTTTCTCTTGAATCTCTTTCCTCCTTAATCAGCTCTTTCCAGACAGAACCTCAGCTTCGGGTCTTTTTCACATCCCAGCACATCAGGAGGTTGAGAAAAGATGGCCAGACACCTGGAATGAAAGGCCACAGTGCCAGAAGCTCCCCATCCTGCACCCTGACAAACCAGGAGGGAGCAGGTTTATTCCCAATTATGTGGAAACTGGAGTTAGGGTTTGGTTCTCTCTTTTCTAATTTCTCACTTTTAAATTGGGGCTTTATTGGGTCCGAGGAAGCATTTCCAGCCACAGAAATGACAACCAAGTTCATCAGTTCTTTTTCTTGTGCCCTCTAAGAGCAGGCAGCATAGAAAGCCTCCAATCCCCTTCTTCAGGAAAGGCGAGGAAACCAGAGGAGGTACTGCCCTTCCCACAGAAAGGCCTTAGGTCCATTCTGAGCAGGTAGAAGAAGGATTCTTAATTTGTATTGGGTCATAGGCCCCTTTGATAATCTGATGAAAGCTTTGGACTTGTTCCCAGAAAAATCATAGTGATCACAACCAACATTTATGTTGTAGGCATTGTGCTAACCACTTACGTGTATTACTTCTTTTAATGCTCATCATAACCCAGTGTGTTGTTATCCCTCTTCTAAAGATGAGGAAACTGAGGCATTGAGATGTTAAATGACTTGCCTATGGATGCTCATTTAAAAAGTGGTGTAGGGTCTTTGCATATGATTTCAGTGGGACCCCAGGATCTAGAATACCTCGTTTCTACAGTACAAGTCACCACCTGCATTGCTTTTTAAAGAGGGAAGTTTGTATGTGTAACAGGATAGTAGGTGGGTACCAACCCCCACAGCTGGTGAGCAACCTGCTAGTCCAGGTGGTGGAGGAAGGAAAGGCTGCTCTTGGCTCCCCTTCGCAGAATCCTCCCCCATCCTCCTCCTGGATCAGTTCTGTACATCTGCGTGGGGTTCCTCGGTGTCCAAGCTTTGCATGGATCCCACTCAGTTATCTAATTGGCATTTAATGGTAGGTGGGGAATGAGACAATCTGGGCTTCTCTCCTGGTTCTGCCCCTCCAAGCTGTGTGACGCATGGAGTCATTCACTTCCTGAGCCTATCTGCTCATCTGCAAACAGGGGAGGATGAAGTCTGGCCTTCATGAGGATGAGGAGGGTCTCCCCACTCTATGAGGAAGGCACTGCTCTTAATATGTCTTCAGGGTAGCTCATAAGCAAATGGCCTGCTCCAAACACATTGTGCACGTTGTTCTTTTTTTTTTTTAAGATTTTATTTTTATTTATTTTTAGAGAGAGGGGAAGGGAGAGAGAAAGAGAGAGAGAGAAACAGCAATGTATGGTTGCCTCTCACATGGCCCTCATGGGGACCTGGCCCGCAACCCAGGCATGTGCCCCAACTGGGAATCGAACCGGGACCGCTAGGTTCCCAGCCCGTGCTCAATCCACTGCGCTACACCAGCCAGGGCGTGCACGTTGTTCTTTTACTAAGATTAATGGACCCAGAAACTGACCTGTGACCACTGGCCATACTTGACAACGGCAGCAGCTGTGGAAGGTCCAGTGAATGTATTCATACAGCAACAAGCAGAGATCATAATAAATAAGATTTTGGAATAGTTTTTACCCTTCCCCTGTCTCTACCTTTCTATTCCCCACCTGTTTGTCCATGACCCCCACAGCAGGTAGCCTTCATATCACAGAGCCATGGACTACGTCAGTGCTGGGAAAGGACCCTGATCACCTAAGGCCAGACTTCTTATTACGCAGGAATGGAAATAGGCTCAGAGAGGTGTAGGAACTTGACCAAGACCACACAGCAAATCCATGGCAGAGTCAGAATTTTAGTTGTGCCACGTGGCTGCCCTTACCTCTCCTCTTAATGCTCTTCACGGCCAGATGAGACTTCATCAGTTTTTACCTTACCCCCTCTCCTTGCTGGGCCATGCTCACCATACCTTCTCCCTCTTCCTCCTCACTGCCTTCCACCCTGCCCCAGTGGGTGGTGCAGGAAGGAAAAAGCCGTCTGAGTAAGCAGAGCCATCTCAGAGGTTCTTTCTGGTGCTAGGCCCACAGCTTACACGTTCAGATCATTGCACCTTCTCCAGGCGTCAGGACGAACCCCTGAAGTAGTCCTGCCTGGGAAATCCCCCTCTCCACACACTGCTGTCTCCCCGTTACAGCAGTGATGGACACACCCAGCCAATGTGTTACTGGAAGTTTCTGGGTGCCAAGGGGCTATGGTTTATTAATGGCTGTGCCTGGGTTCTCTCTCCAGCAGAGGTCCAACTTGGATGTGAAGAGCATCCTTTCTGGGGCTGGGCTGGGGGTTCAGAGTGGTGACACTTAGCACTACCGGGCGCTAGCTCCCACTCACTGCCCCTCGCCACGTGCCACTGTGAGGGTCCGTGGACTTTCTTCTCTTCTCTCTGCTAAAGAGAGTTCCACTGTCTGTTACTTAGCTTCCCAGTTTCTCGGCCTTCTAAGGAAAATTTTCTCTTGGTTAACTCAGCTCCTGGGTGTATTTCATAGAGTTAGGGCAATGAGTGGAGGCTGAGCTGGGGGACCAGGAGTTGAGGGTGGTCAGTGTGTGTGTGGTGTGTGTGTGTGTAAGGAGGGACTTTGTTTATAACTGAAAAGGCCCAGAACTTGTGAGAGCAGATGGCATGGTGGCTGAAGGAAAGGAGAGGGAAAAGTGTTTGTGAGCTGGGCACTGGGGAGGTGGGAGGAGTGGGGGGTGGGTGGGTAGAGGAGAGTTTCTAGAATAGCTGCCGTGGGGTGGGGGGTATGAAGTGGTAGAAAACAAAGGACTTTAAAGATAGTTTCCTATGCAGTAAGGATTTAATTTCCTCCCATTGGTGTTCAACCAGATCCACTAACATTTTGAGTTGCTTTTTATTATGTTTGGACTTGATTGTTTGCTTCTGTGGCTACCTGGAGGCCTACCTATATTCATGTTACTGGTCCATTCTATCTGGGAGACAGGCTGAGCGTGGGGCAGAGGATGGTGAGAAGCAGACTCTGGAGGGTGGGCAATTTGGGGGAAATGCTATGTGGTGGGTCGGGGAGGGGGGCGGTCCTGGGCTGATGTGCCAGAGTCAGTGTGTAGTTTGTGTTACTACACGACAAACCCCAGATCACTGCCCTGCATTAAAAGTGAAAAAAAAAAATGTCAGAGTTCTCAGACTGGTGCTTATTCACTTTGTACCCTGTTTCCAAGAAAATTTGAGGCAGCGACTGTTTGGTTTCAGGGCTGCCCAACCTTTTGGCGTCTCTGGGCCACACTGGAAGAAGAAGAGTTGGCTTGGGCCACACGTTAAATACATTGTGACATGTAATCACAAAAAAATCTCGTAACGTTTTCAGTAAATTTACGATTTTGTGTTGGGCTGCATTCACAGCCATCCTGGGCTGCATGCGGCCCCCAGGCAGCGGGTGGGACAGCCCTGGAATAAAGAGTGTTTTTTTTCTGCCAGTGGGCCTCCTGGTGTTAAATTGATCCATGTGCTTTGTCTGTCATTCACATTCAATAAAATGACTTCTTCCTGTGGCTGAAGACCCCAGAATAAACAGGCACTGGACCTTGCAGGTCTGTGTACAGAAGTCCTGGCCCCTTTCTGTCCTCCTAGGAGAGCAGGGGAAACTCTTCTGCAGAAGACCCACAAGGTAGACCTGACATCCAAACAGTTCAAGCAAGAGTTGGTGCTTCTGGGTACCAGGCAAGGGCAGAAAGAGAACCTGTTGCTGGCGGGGATGCTCAGCAGTTCAGTCTTTTTAGCCTAATTGCCAAGGCGTATTTTTTGATCCTCCTCAGGGGCCTTGTATGAGGGCAGGAAATGTCAGCTGCCTTCTGGTGCTTGAAACAATATTTAGGGTAGACAGTCATTTCCTACCTAAGTTTCAAAGATGTCAGGAAAGCAGCCCTCTGCTGGGGGAAACCCCTGATCAGTTTTGGGCTCCTCCATGGGCCACACCTGCCTTGTTTCAGGCTGCCTGTCTGCCTGCTGGGGAAGTCCAGGGGCAACCCTGACAGTATTGGTTACAATTCCTCAGTGTTTCTCAGAGGGACTCCTAGAGCATAGGCATTGCTATGCTCTGCGGTTCTTGTGAGTAGTGTGCATGGCCACATTAAAAGGTAAAAAGAAACAAGTGAAATTAATTTTAAGTACATATTTCTTTAACCCAGTATATTCAAAATACCATTTCAATATGTAGTAGATATTTAAAAATACCAGTGAGAAATTTCACATTCTTTTTTTTTCACACCAAAATTTTCAAAACCAGTGTGTGTAACCGTTACAGCACATCGCAAGTCACCCTAAGCCACGTTTCAAGAGCTCAGTGGCCACGTATAGCTAGTGCCTGGCTACCTTGCCAGCACCTGACTGGAGAGGTACGTCCTGCCTGGCTGCCAAGGGTAGCTAGGGGTCACAGTTTTTTTAATTAGTGGCTTCCAAATGCCACAGGAAGAATTAGTCAGGGCCAGGCAGCCTGCATGAGTATCACCTGAGGAGGAGAATATTAACATTCCCCGATCAGTCCGGAGCCGCAGGTGCTTCTTCTGTGTAGCCTGATTGGAAACGATGGCGCTGAAAACATTCCCTGGGCAATTTACCTGGCTTCTCTGCCTTTGCCCACCCCCTTTGCTGAGCACTTGCATTCCAAGCACGTTCTGTGGGGGTGGAGGTAGGGGTATGATGGGAAAGGTGAGGGAGTGATGGGAAAGGTGGGGGAATGCGTGCCCTGGGGACCTGTTTCCTCTCCTACATATAGAACTGCAGTTTCAGTGGAAACAAGAAATCCTGTTTATTTACCTGGATGTGATCATGCATAAGGGGTGGAACCTTTTGGTGGCCGAAAGCAGGATCCTGTGTTCTCAGGAAGGTGAGACCAAAGAACCAAAATATTCACGGGAGAATGGGATACTGTGCACTGAAGCTGTTTCCTTTTCCAGTGGTTTAATTTTAAAATGTGTTTGCTGACTTAGAGAAAGAAATTTATTCCTAAAGAATTATAGTCCGGGGGTCTAAACCGCAGGCATCAGGCAGGCCATGGGCATTGACGAAGGGCAGGAGACTCCTGATCAAACTCGCAGGAATGCTTTTCACTTGCACAAAAAATGTGGGTGTCTCTCCTGTTTTGGGGAAATACAAGGCCCTTTTCGTCTTTCATTTCCCTGCTATGATAGAAAAATACTTCTCTTTTCAGAGAAAAAAGCAGGGCAAGCACCATGCTAAATGGCAAGTGACACTTGACCTTGGTGTTTAGGGAGATGAGTCTGAGAGCCTTACCCACGTGAGGGGAACAGCTACCACCCAGCTCCACCCAGATGTTGTCCTTGAGGCCCAGTGTTACCTGATTCTTGTATTTTTAAAGAGAAGCCACAAAACCAGAATATTTAAAAGGTAAAATCTTTGGCTTTTTTAAAAAAAGAATTTTTAAATAATTTTTTTAATTTAGAGCTTCTCAGGCAGAGAGACTAGCAAATGCAACGGTCCTTGAGGGGAAGGAGCCTTTGGCTATCTGCAGGGGGTGCTCCTGGCTTCATCAAGATTTCTCAGGGGGTCTCAAATCAGATTGAACGGGTATCTTGTCTTCGGAGTGGAGGGGGGGAGAGGGAGGGAACCACCAGCTTTGGGAGGAAGAAAGTATGAAGTCACTATGAATCTTTTAAAGTGGGCGTGCTTTTTTTTAAAGGGGAGCTAAAAATCATTTTCCTATTTTTTAACTAGTTTTATTCTACTTTATGAGCTTTTGTGTCATTCAGAGAACTTGGAAACATTCATTCTCCCTCCTACGGAGTCTGTGAAGTGGGTGGGAGAACTTGAAAAAGCTCTTCCAAACCCACTTTCCTCTGCCGAGGGGCGTGAGGGAAGGCAGCTGGGTAGTGGGACCAGAGGCGAGAGGTACTTGAGCCGCCTCGACGCTGAGCACCTTGGAAGCTTCAGTGGCGTCCTAAGGATGTGGCCCTGGGCACGGCCCCAGTGGGGTTTGTTCTGGGAAATCGGGAAGTGCTCTTCAAGGTCAAAAAAGAGTTTGTTTTGCATATAGTAGAAAGTTATGTTAAAAAATAATAAATGCAGTGTGATTTAAGAAAAAAAGCCCTGCGCAAAGAAATCAAAAGATAATTATTCTGATATGTTTCTTTCCTGAGTTGGTCAGCCTCCAGGTCAGCTGGGGATTTTCTCCAGTTCTAGACTAGCCTTCTGAGCAGGATCCTTCTTAAGGTCCACTAAATCAGTAGACTGTCTAGTGCAGGGTGTCAAACTCATTTTCACTGGGGGCCACATCAGCCTCACGGTTGCCTTCAAAGGGCCAAATGTAATTTTAGGACTGTATAAATGTAACTACTCCTTAACAGTTAAGCAAGAGTTTGGCACTGCCACTGGGTAGAAACAAGGTGCCGGGCCAGATAAAACAAGGTAGAGGGCCAGATTTGGCCCGTGGACCTGTGTTTGCCACCTGTGGTTTAGTGGCTGCTTAAATTTCAGAGGCCAGTGGCAAGACTAAGTAGTTGGGAAATGGGTTGGCTTGATCACCCTTTGGCTGGGAGACATGAAATTTGAGGTATATTCTTGAAACAACCTGGAGGGTATGAAAGCAGTATATTGACATACAATGATTAGCCAGACATATAAGAGACCCCTTGAAACCTCAAAAACAACAAAAAGGCAAGCATGAGTAAGTGCCTCATGCTATGACAGTAATGCTGTGAGAATATGTAACCGAGAAGCTCCCATTGGTCCAGAGCTGGATGGTCTGGATTGATGTCTGGTAGGAGTGAAGGTGGCTTAGGTGACTTTCACAAATCCAGTACTGTTCCTTACTCTTGGGATGGGGTAGAGATGAGGATATAGATGAGGGAGGGAGGTAATGATTCAAGGTGTTTGGCAGGGCCTGGAGCAACTCTTGTGATTTCTTTTGGAGGATTGGGTCAGAGAAGGGTCTTGTTTTAGGCAAGGATATAATGGTGCAGTAGGAAAAAATGGATCCCCTACAATGTGAGGACTGCCAGACGGGGCCAGTTAGTATCTTGAGCTTTTCCTAGATGTGTTGCCTACCCTTGCTCTTCCAGATTTGTTTTATGACTCAACTGAAGAACCCTTGAGTTGAAGGGGACTCATGTCCTAGTGAAGGAAACTGTGCATTGCCACTGGGCCTTACAGTAAGGAAGTGACCTCAGGTACTGGGCTGTCTGAGGCCACCTGGTAGCATCCGGTGATGTCAGGGAAGAGATCTCTCTAGGCCGGACCATTCAGGGAACCCGCTTTCTCGGATCTGTCCTCTTTGTGTTATACAGCATTTACTTTGCCATTCTTGGCTTGACATTGCTCAGGTTGTTATTTGACCACAACGTGGAAATCTGGGAACAGAAGTGCTCTGTTGGCTTGGCGGGTTTCCAGCCATTGTATTGATCTGTAGCATCCTGCTCTTTAGGCAGTCAGGACCCGATCAGAGTGCTGTGCGCCTTGGAGCTGTTCCTCGAAGGCCACCTTGATGACTGGATGCTCCCAGACCCTCTGTTCTGCCAGGGTGAGCCTAGCAAGTGTACGAAGGCTCAGGTCTCGGTTGAGATCAGACCAACTGTAGTCATTTATCTGGAGGCACTGGCATTGGGTCATGGTATACAGACTGGAGCAAGGAGGGAGGCCCCCTTCATTTACCTAGTTTCCATCCTGGGTGCTGGCATTTTATGTATTTTTGTTTAAAATAAAAAGGAGTCGCCCGGCTGGTGTAGCTCAGTGGATTGAGCGCGGGCTGGGAACCCAAGGGTCCCGGTTCGATTCCCAGTTGGGGCACATGCCTGGGTTGCGGGCCTGGTCTCCAGTGAGGGCCATGTGAGAGGCAACCATACATTGCTGTTTCTCTCCCTCTCTTTCTCCCTCCCTTCTCCTCTCTCTGAAAATAAATAAATAAAATCTTTAAAAAAAAAAAAGAAGTCAATGATGGATGTCATAATGTGATGTAGGGAGTGGGTGAATATACTAAGAATGTGCAACTCCCCCAGAGTCTGGATCCATGAATCCTGCCCCAAGGAGGCTGAATTATTGAACTTCAGGAGCTTGGACCAGACAGCTCCTGAAGCTTCTGGGTGAAAGATACGCTGTTCCAAACGGGCACCAGAGTCCGGCATCAGAATCACCTGAATATTGCCTGGGCCTCCAAATCTGAGATTCTGACTTAATGGGTCTGGGGCCCAGGAATTTTTTTTTTCTTCTAGTGAGAAGAGCTTCTCAGTTGGAGATCTAGGGAAGCTCTTCTCACTCTTCAAGTGAATCCTGCCTCCTTGTTTCCTCATACTGACCTTGAACACTGAGCCCTACTAACCATGGACATGTAGTTGGTCTTCACTCCTCTTTATGCCCCTTTCCAAAAGCTTGTCTTTTGGGGATGATTTCTTTCTTTCTTTATTTAGATTTTATTTATTTGTTTTTAGAGGGGAAGGGAAGGAGAAAGAGAGGGAGAGAAACATCGATGTGTGAGAGAAACATCGGTTGGTTGCCTCTTGCACTCCCCAGCTGGGGACCTGGCCTGCAAACCAGGCATGTGCCCTGATCAGGAACAGAACTGGCGCCCTTGCAGTTCTTCATCTCCCCCAACCTCCCTGCCTCATCTCTTTCTCATCCATGAAGAACAGGAGAACTCCTCCTGGGGATTTTGATGGGCAGCTTGACTGCGTAGCAAACTCTGGCCTTAGAAACCCAGGCCCTGAGGTGGACAGGACCATCTGGTGACTAGCACAGGAAAAAGACTGTTTACTGTCTTCTCAGAGACCTTGTTTCTTTGGCCTGCCGACTCAGAGACAGCACTGGTTTGCCGGAGGGAGTCAGTCCTAGGTGGGCATTGCCAGGGAGCGGGGCCGAACTGGTGGCACTCATGACAAGGGCCCTTGGCGAGATAAACTTCCAAGGGTCCACATGTAGGGCTGTGCGTGAAGTCTCAGGAGATGTCGGGACATGAGGCAGAAGGCAGGGGTTTTTAAGGCCCCTGAGGTAATGTGAGATTTGGACTGGACCAAGTTGGCGGGGCTGCTCTCAGTCCTTGCTTTTGTCCCTGTCGTCCCATGACCTGTAATTCTCCCCTTCCCCTCAGGCTGCCCCTGCCTGTCCCAGTCCCATCCCTGCTCTAGGGCTTCCTCAGACTGGGAAGCGTCCCTTCACCTCAGCTGTGCCAGAAGCCTCTGCTCAGTGTTCCCGGAACAACTGTGCCTACCACGCTCTTTACGTGTACCTATGGTTTTCAAATTCTCTCTGAGTGTCTGGGTCTGCCTCTTATCCAGACAGACCACCGTGAGGACAAAGACTGGGCCTCGTTCATCTTCATATCTCAGTCACCTCACACACTGCCTGGCGTGTAATAGGGGTCAGTAAATATCTGCAGAGTGAATGAATCGATACATTCTTTGAGGGGATGATATAAATAACTCGCACCAAGATCTTATAGTTGAACATTGTTTACTTATTACAGTGCAAGTGCCTTGTGCAATAAGCTTATTTATAGCTTTGTAAAGGGAAATGTTTCTTGCATGAAGAGTATATTTTAGACATTAACTGAGCACTGTTGAAGTAGTAGATACATTATTATCGTGAGAATTTTTTTTGTACTTAAAGCAGCAAAATTATTGGAAATGTTACACTAGGAAACGAACCCTTAGGGAACTTGATATAATTTACTGTTATATTTTTTGACTAATGAAGGTCTAGTGAGCATTTTAAGTAAAAAGTAGGCTGGATACTTCAACTGTAATTTCCTTGAATTTAGTTTTAGCTTTGAGAGACACACTCAGATATCTTTCTCTGTGTGTGTGTGTGTGTGTGTGTGTGTGTTTATATTTTGCTTCATAATGTAAGACTGCTATGCAGTGGGGCAGAGTGAAAGGTTGTGGATTGGCTGTCAAGAGACCTACATTCTAGAATTAGCTCTACCTCTAACTGTGGAAGTGGGCATGTCAGTTTCTTGCTTACATTTCTATGAAATGGGAGTTTTGTACTTGTTCAGGGATTGCAAATTCTACAGGAGCAAGGTTAGTAACTTAAGTTGCTATATGTGCTCTACCATTTTTTCTCTTGGAACTCACAACCCCCTTTTATTCTTTTTTTCCTACTTTTGTTAGAATCATAGGTAGAGGGAATAGTTCTGTACCACAAGAAAACAATAATGCAAGGACAGTGATAATCACAGCTCTTCTCTGTGTTGAGACAATAGGGAGTGCTGGGGACTGTGGCATTTTGGAGTAGCCAAGCTTGCCTATGAAGGACAGCTGCTACTTAGCACCAGCTAATCATATTCTGACATAAATATGGGCCATTTTGACAGATCTCCTGATTTTTTTTAAAGAGATGCCAGAGGTTTGGGTTTCAGAAGTCTGGGTTTTGACAACATCTCTGGTTATTTAGTTTAGCTTAGATTTTCTAAACATATCCTATAGCTCAATGTAATACCTCTGTAGGCTAGATGTGACCTCCTGGGCTTTCACTTTGTGATCCCCATTATACATGATCTCTAACACTTCTTTCTGCCCAATATCCTGTGATTCTACAGGGAACCATGTCAGCTGGTGCACTGAGGATTCTTCTCCTACCCGGGCAAGTCAGCATGGGAAGGGAGTAGGCTAGAAGAGGAGGATGGGGACTTTGAGGAAACGGGATGTCTTGGAACTGGTGTTTAGGTGACCTCCTTGGAAAGAGGCCGCAGGTGCCTGATTCATACCAGATGTTCTGTGTGTTTCTCATTGCAGGAATTGGCATTTGCTGGAAGAGTTTATGAGACCCTCTCTCTGCCCAGAGCTCCAGGACCAATGCATCTTTCCATCACCTCAAATCACTGGTGAATATATGTGTTTTTTTTCTTCTGCAATGAAGGGAAATATTTTCAGTGGACTGTAGGATGTGGTTTTCAGGGAACCACACTTTCCTTTCTATTATAGAAGGAAAGGAAGGACACCGGGCTGGAACTAGGCATACCTGGGTTCTGGTACCTGACGGACTCTGCCACTTTTGCTGTGGGATGTTAGGTGAATTGTTGGACTTCTCGGGGTCCCAGTCAGAAATGAATCCTGCCCTGAGAAAAGAGATTGAGTTTGTGAGAATGCTTCAAAGGGAATAAAGTGCTTGGCAAATATAAGGTAATCCTATTTGGCATGGCAATTCTAAGCTAACAAATAAAACACGAACACATGATAAAAACGTGAATTTTCAATACCTGTCTTCTGAGACCCCCAGAGTGGTTCTTCAGAAGATTTGCAATTTATTTTTTTTTCTTCCTACCACTGCAGCTGCTGTATTTTTTTTTGAAAGGTGAATAATTACATTTCATTGTTACCTTTGTTTTTATTTGCGATCAGATAATTTCACAGTTCACAAATGTTCTTCCTTTTTAGAAGGAAACTTATTTACTCATCACAACAGGTGAATGTTTTGCCTCTGTGGCAGTTGAAAGAGGCAAAAACATGTCCTTAACAGTGATGTGTTCCACGGCTGAGAAGAGAGTGCGTCCAGGCCTGCCAGCTGATTGCTGTTGGAGGTCTCATGCGAGCCATGGAGGGCTAGGACTTCATGAGCCAGGGCAGCAGTGAGACCTGTGCATCTTGATTCTCTTTTGAGAGACACTCTTTTGAGAAAAGCTGGCTTGTTTTGACGCTGACTGCCTGGTTAGCTCCCACCAGGTGGACCAGGTGCTCTTACGTCCCTTGAGGCAAATCACAGTGGCACGACCACCAGGGAGCTTGAAGGGTGCTGAGTGCTGGAGCAGGAAGGAAGGGCAGTCAGTCAGGACAGGCAGGCCAAGGGTTAGGGACCCATCTCAGGCTTGAAAAGCTGATTGTTCAGATTGCTGTGTCTAAAGATGGACATTCTGGGTCCCATAACTGGAGTCCCATCTGGTAAGCGGGATGAGCTCTATGGTGAGAGTCCCCAGAGGGGCAGATGGCCTCAGGTGGGTGGGGCTCTCTGCCTATTCAGCAAATATGTATTAAATGCCCACTCTGTGCCCAGGCACTGCTCGGGGCACTGGAGATTCAGGGGCACAAGACTGACTGTATCCATGTTTCCCTGGCGCTTAGATTTGAGTGCAAGTAACAACCAGGAATGTGACCTCCCCGAGGGCAGGAGGCTTTGCTTATCTTACTATTGCTGTATCACCCAGTTCTGGGAAGAGCACCTTGCTTGTGGTGGATGTTCATTAAGTATTATTTTATGAATGAAGTAAATAACTAAATAGGTAATACAGTTTCAGGTAGTAATACGTGTAAAAAGAAAACAAAGTGCCCTGGCTGGTGTGGCTCAGTTGGCTGAAGCTTTGTCCTATGAGAAAAGAGTTGTGGGTTCAATTCCTGGTTGGAACACACAACTAAGAAAAAACAAAGTGGGGGACAGGATGGGGCCTGTTTTTGAAAGAGTGATCTGAAAGGACTTCTGTGGGGTGGGGGGCAGGGAGCAAGAGGGAGAGAGATTTTGTGCAGAGATCAGAATGGAGGAAGAATCTGGGGAGGGGTGTTTAGGCCGAGGGAACAGCAAGTGAAAAGAAAGACCTTTGATGGTGGTGAGGCTTGGCATGAGAGAGGACCAGGCAGGCGGCCAGTTTGGCTGGCCTTGAGCTGGGGGTAGTTATGGGAAGGAGAGTGATATGAAATGAGGTCAGTGGTAGGTGGGAGCCAGAGCTTGTAGGCTATGATAAGGAGTTTGGATTTTACTCTGAGTGTAAACCCCCTACTGGGGTACGATTGGGTGCCCCCGGAGAAGTTTGAGTAATTTGATGTGATCTGATTTATACTTTAAAATGATTTCTCTGGGTCCTGAGTGGATAATAGACTTTGAGGGCAAAAGCAGAATCAGTGTAACTTCCAGGAGGCTCTTCTGGTGGCCCAGGCGTGGCTCGGACGAGTGTGGTGGTTTCAGAAGGATGTGAGGTGGTGAAGGTCGGGATGGGTAGACGGGAGAGCCTGTCGGCTTGGGTGTGGGTATAAACAAAAGGGAGGGTCAAGGATAAGTTGGTGTTTTGGGGGGCAAATGAAGTTGCTGTTTACTGAAATAGGGAACAGAGGGGGAGGTTTAGGTGGACCCTAACAGTTTTGTTTGGGATATATCACATTTTAGATTCGCGTTTGATATTCTCACCGAGATGTAGAATTGAATGGGGCTGGAAATGGTACCTTTGAGAGTCATCCAAACGCAGATGGTATGTGAAGTGGTGAGACTGGACGAGATCTTCTAGGGAGAGAAAAGAGGGAGACACAAGATTTGGATAGAAAAGAGGGAAGGCAAAGCATGGATTTCCCGTGTAAAATCCCTACTAAGAAGTAAGTGAAGACACATGCTAAGGAATATGGTAGGATTTCCTGTCATGCAAATATAAATTATTTAAATAAGATAATGCTATATAAGAGTGGGAACAAAGCCTCTCCTTGTATAAAAATATCAGAAATACTGTGACTTCCCCCAAACAAGAAAATTCCTTTTAGCTCCTATATTTGGCACCAACAATATGTTGGTGATTGACAGAGGTGGGGGGTGAGGAGTGGGCAAAAATGGGTGAAGTGAGTCAAAATGTACAATCTTCCAATCATAAAATAAATAAGTCCTGAGGAAGTAATGTACAGCATAGCGACTGTATTTAATAATACTATATTGCACATTTGAAAGTTGCTAAGAGAGTAGATCTTAAATGTTCTGATCACAAGAAAAAAAATTCTGTCACTCTGTATGGTGACAGATGTTAGCTAGACTAATCATGATGATCATTTCACAGTGTATGTAAATATCAGATCATTATGTTGTACACCTGAAACTGATACAGTGTTGTCTGTCACTTATACCTCAAAAATATATAAAATGAAAGAATGTTAGTTTTAAAATTGCGTAATTTTAAATCTTGTCAGCTAAGTGAATTATAACTGCATTTATGCAGTTGGCACATGGCTGTGCCTTTGGCTGGCGAGAGAAAGATTAGCACCCCCCTGCCAATACCTTGTAAACGACACTGTGCTTTATATGCACTGGGACTTTACAAGCTATTTTGATAACTATTAAATTTAATTCACTGTTAGTGTTTCAGATTTTTTTCATCCTATAATTATATCATCCAGAAGTTCATTAAAATAAGGTTTACTAAGTGAAAAACATGCCTGAAAAATCAGTCACTTTGCAGTGAAAGTTAGAGGCGATGAAATTTTATGAAGATGATCAAATAGGCACCATAATTTGCAGCACCTCAATTTAGGAAGTATTTAGGATGTCTTTGAAATAGCAAGAGTAAATGCTACAAAATAAAAAGCAGCAAAAATGTACTCTGATTCTTATAATACAATAAATGTGTGTGTTTCACCTGCCACCCACACCCCTCTTCCGCCATCGACTGAGAGAAAATCTGTTCTGAATCCCACCCATTTTCCTCTACTTGTGGGCTTCTGGCATAAAACACAGATGTTACCTTTTGGTTTGGTCCATTCCCCAGACAAACTGCCCTACTGAGCTTCCTGCACATTCTCACTGGGCTCCTCAGGTTTCCCATTTTGAGCTTACCCGGTGAGTTTCTTCAGTCTCGTTATCTCAGACAGTGTGGTTCCCTAACCACGGTTGCCGAGTCAGCCAGCCAGCCTGCTCTCTCTTGCCCTGAGCTTGGGCCTGCCCAGCTCTGGCTGCCCTGGTGAGACCCCTGGTTTAGCTGTCCCTCCAGGCTTCTTTGAATAGCCTCAAGATTTCCTTTGGAAACATTTTCATGTTTCCCCTGGAGCCTGACCTTTTCAGGCCTTTCGTGGGAATGACAGAAGAACAGGGCCCAGTGCGGTTGTCAAGGGCAGCGGGACATGCAGCGTTCTACGCTGCTGCTGCTGCAGACCGCTCGGGAAACGGGCAGCCCGCACTTGCTTTGCTATGCAGTTCCAGTCCCTCATATTTCAGTGAAAATATCTCAGTGGGACTTCTTCAGCCTCTAATCTCCGAAAAGTGAGCATCGATTATATAATGTTCCATATCTATAATCAGCCGTTTATGGCAAAGTGAAGATTTCAGTGAAATGGTATTTGTGACGAGTGACATCAACCCCGGTTTTCATTTGTCTTCTGTTCCCACAGAGTGGAACCTAAAAAAGCTAAAAAAGAAATGAAACTTACTGGCAATCATATTGGGGCGGATTTCTCCTCCCTGCTTACATGTTCAGTTATTGATTCTAGGAGTAAAAGGATGGCACTTTCTGGTGCCCCTAGAGACTTAGAGTGGTGGGCCACTAGAAAGCAAAGGCGGTGTCCTCCCTAATGCTACAAAGCAGGACAGTGCTTCATTGCCTGCGTGCGTGTCGGCTGTCTCAGGATGAGGTGCTGGCGGTGAGTAGCCTTGCGGGGAAGGCAGTGGTATAAGAAGGAAGCTTTTCCCTGTGTACACATTTAGACTTTTAACTTTTTGTATCATGTTGATGTATTAGCTTTAAAAAGCATAACGGTATCTCTTTAGGCCTTCTACATGATCTAGAAATACCAAAGTTCCTTCACTGCTTGGTTTTCCGAGTGTTCTTGCTCACTGCGTATTTTGACCAAGGTCATCGCCTCTTCCCTGCCCATGGCCTGTATTTGTTTGCGGCTTCATGTCCATAAGCAACTTGGGACTGGGCTGCTTAAAAGTTGAATTTAAAATGTTTGCATGTTAGGGATTAATCAGGCCAGTTTCTTTCCTCCTTCCATCCCTCCTTTCAAAAAGGATTTAAGGCTGTTTCTAGCCAATATTTGATTCAGCCGCTTTAGACAAATATGGATTAGAAATGAGCTGTAATTGCCAGGGGTTGAGCCACAAATTATGGATGTTTCAACTGGCCGGCTCTCTGCCACCCTTCAAAGCAAAGGCTTGTTGCATTGTGGAACAGGACAGGGGATTTGGAATCTGTTGTTTTTGATAGGTTCCAGCTCCAGAGTTCAGTCAAATTTAAAATCAACCCAGACTCATGTTCCTCGTGTTCAGAATCTCTGCTACTGTAGGAAAATGCTCGAAATGGAATCTGTGTAAGTTGTCACCTTTCTGAAAGTGAAGTCTGGGCTGCTGCTCACCTCATTGCGGTTTGGAGTGTGTGCTGTCGGGGCAGTTTCTGCAGGGGTCCCTGTCTGCAAGCATCTCCTTGGGCTGCCGCGCTGGTTTGTCATTGTGTCCTACAGAGACGTGCTACCCATTTTGTGCAGCAGTGACATTTCTTAGGTGGTGGTGCTTCCCCAAGACATCTACACATTTGATTTTGTACTTTTTCAACAAATAGGAAAGCTGTATCCCATTTACCGACCATGTTGAAAGCCAAGATATTATTTCCTTTTCCATCTAGTGACCACGAATAGAGAGTGAAATACATCTTGTATCTTTCCTTTTTTCCACTGCTTTGAGGAAGTAAATATTAGATTGTACTTGGGGTTGTCACTAAAACAAGGAGATCAGCCTCCTCTCCAGTGATTACTGAATGTCACGGGATGAAATCACTCTGAACGCTCCGCTGACTAATTTAGACGAGGCACCATCTGATACCTACTTCACAGCAGTGCCTCATCCTGAAGTCTCCTTCACAACCCCAAGATGACTCACTCCGTTTTCCTCACTCGGAGATTTTCTCTGGTCTGCTGATTACGGCAATGATTAAATAAAAAATGGTTCCTGCAGAGGGATGCTTTGAAAAATCAAATGTTTTGTTTGTGCTTGAACTTATGCAATTGAACTTTTCATTGTTATAATCAGACAGGTGTTGGTTCATTGGTTCTTAAGCTTTTGGGGAGGAGGAGCCAAGAATTCCCCTAGGACACATATGCACATACACAATTTGCATATGTGATAATGTTACATTTTCTGGAGGCGATATTCCCCCTCCAGGTATCAAACCTTCTAACAGTCACACAAACCGTTAGCATACCTTGGTGACCGCGACTGTGTGTGGGTAGCTCTGAGTGGCGGGCACTGCTCTGGGGTGGTATTTCTCTTAGACAGAGAAAGTTGAAGGAAGATAGGCGTGTTCAAGGCCGCCAAACTTCAGTGAAACGCACAATTTCCAGAATTGCCCCAACGTGGACTCCAAAGTTGGAAATACTCTTCTATGAATGGCTATTGTTTTTATCAAAAAAAGGAAGTAGGGGCATCTGTAGCCTTTTTGTTTTCTAACAAATGATTTCATTTTTTCTCCCTTCTCCCCTGGCCAAGAGAAAGGTTATCAATATAGAGGAATATAGGTTTTTAAAAAAATAGAGAGATCAACCTTCATTTTTCAACAAAATTTGTGTTTCTAGATGTTGTATTTTTTTTCCCCTGAGTTAATCACGTTTATAGCATTCTGTCCTTGGTGGTAGGTTGCAAACTAGCTGCCCACAAAACACTAGTTTTTAAAAAAGTGTTTGAAGTGGCCAGCATTGTAAAGGTTAGGAAATTTCTCATAACTTGATTTCTAGCCACACTAGACAGTTAGACTCTCTAGCATCATGGGGCCATATTCTTGCATGGAACAGCAAGAGACTGTCACTACACCCCTAGTCCCTGCGTGTGGGGGCATGTGAACCCCAGTTTGCTGCAGTCCCCTCACCACCAACCTTACCTGTTTGACCTTCTCAGCCTTTTTGTTTTATAAGCCCTGACTTAAAACTTCAGTTTAAAATCTTATCTTGAAAAATCAAGGGATCTTGAGGTTCAGCAAAACATCATTTTAGTATCTTCCTTTTTAAATTATAGAAGCTAAATGTGAAATGATAAGGAGAAAAATAGTTGGAGCAATGGAGTTGTGAAACCAATGTTTTCCCCCTTAAAGAGATTTATTCATTTTTTAAGTAAGAGAGGAAGGAAAGAGAGCAATAATATGATTTTTTGTATTCTTTAAAAATATCAAACCATTATATTACTTTTGAAACATGTCATGTACTCCGTATAATGTGGTTTGCTCATAAAATTACCATGTTGGGAACATTTATACAAATCTACTAATTACATTTGCTTTAAAATATGTCCAGTTTTTTTCTTCCAAATAGAACTGAACTACTGAACTTGAAGGAGCTGACCATTCCTGAGTTTTTTTCCCTTTTTACAGTAAGCAGACAAAAATATAAAATTAGATAACAGAAGTCACCATCTTAGGAAAAGAGGTATGTTAGTTTTTTGGAACGTGGCACCTTCCAAAGTGCCCAGTAGATTCGGGAATTGAACTCCACATAAACAAGACAAGATCAACAAACCAACCTAACACTTTAATAACCGTGTGAATTTCATCCAAGTCATTCCCATTTTATGAGCTATTGTGATCAGCACTTTCTGTTTCTCCTGATAATGCCCTTTTCCTCCTAAAATTATTTTTGTTAACTCCTGGAAACTACATGCTAGTGAGGCTGAAGACAGCACCTTGACCCTTTTTCATCTTTAGCTCCTTGGCTGCAGGGTGAGAGCTCATGCAGGGCTGGGGTGTGCTGGGCCGGGGGTGCAGAGGCTGGGGTCTTCCCCCTGGCCTCCTGCCTGGCCCTGGCTTGCCACCCACATTAGGATAACCTAGCGTAGTTTTTTGTTTTGTTTTTTTTAAGATTTTATTTATTTATTTCTAGAGAGAGGGGGAGAGAGAGAGAGGGAGAGGAAACATCAATGTGTGGTTGTCTCTTGTGTGCCCCTGACTGGGGACCTGGCCCACCACACGCATGTGTCCTGACTGGGAATCAAACTGGCAACCCTTTGGCTCACAGGCCAGCACTCAATCCACTGAGCCACACCAGCCAGGGCAGTTTGTTTCTTATATAAAATGAGATTATATTTGGGCTCCCCTCAAAATCTAGAATTCTCCATTCTGCCCCATGCAGCACTCAGCGCTGGGCATGAGTTCTGTGAAACTAGAGTATTGGCCGCATAGCAATTTCTGCGGGATTAGAAGAGCAGAGTCCCAGTGGAGCAGGGTTCCTAATGTCATTATTTATTCCACATGGTGACCATAATAAACACGAAAGAACTAAGTATAATGAGTTTTGTGCTCACGGTGTAACCCTAAACCCACAGCACTGAGAGAGAACTCTGTTGCTCTGTCTACTAGGGAGGTAAACTGGGCAGGATTTTTCTGTTCTTGGCATTCTATAGAATATTTCCAAAGACTGTGTTCCTGGGTTTATAAACTGACCCATGTTCACTGGTTGACTACCCTAACACTTGAATTTTATAATTGACACTTCTGGGTGATGCTTTTATTTCTTTTAAAGAAAATTCTTGTTTTGACTAGTTTTATTAACAGTTATCTTTTTAATTTTCCAATTACAGTTGGCATTCAATATTATATTAGTTGCAGGTAGGCAGCAACATAGTGGTTAGACATTTATGTAACTTATGAAGTGGTCCCCCCTACTTTTCCTTTATTTCTTTCTGGTAGTTCTAACACTCGTCGCATACCATCTCTTGACTATTATGAGTCAAAATTGTTGGCCAGAACAAAAAACACGTGGCAGAGTTTCTAGCAAAGTAAACAGTATGTGTTGCAGAACGTGCCCGACACAGGGTGGCGGCGTGGAGGCCGCTGAGGTGCCGCGCGGCGGGGCGGTGGCAGCTGCTGGCTGCGTGCGCACGGCACTCCGTTCCGTTGGCTGAGAGCCTGTAGTGGCCCTCAGGGCCTGGAAAAATAAATACACAGTGTAATATGTATGCAGTATGTATTCAACCTGCCGAGTGTGTATCTTATATTAAATATATTGAGTTTGCTTTAGGAATTTTATTTCAGAAATAAATGGCACTAAAATGATTCAGTGCTGTTTGGGTTGGCATTCGATGGACTGCTTGCAGAGGAGCAAAGCAGGGAGCAGAGACCGGGCCCGAGAAGACCTTGCCATTGTGTCGGAGAAAGGATCTTCTGGGCAGAATTCTAGGCTGAATACCTGCAGATACTGTGTGTTTTGCATCTCTGTAGATTGCCTCTTCAACCTCAGATTCGCCGATGTGTTTACTCATTTATTCAGCCAACGATTATTGAATTGCTAATAATATTTGTGTAATGCCTGTTGGCATGCAGAGTACATCCATGTACCTCATCCCACTCAGGTATGTTTGTTTGAGCCCAGTCAGATGCTTGGGCAACAGCTGGCATTGGGTGATGACTGTGGTTTCCATTCTTCCCTGTATTTTGTGCTGTGGGCAGATACCCACAGCTTAGCCTGGGCTGTTGAGGAAAGAACTCGGGACTGGTGGGCAGAGGGTTGCCACGGGAGCGGTGCGTAGACAGTCATGCCCAGGAACAGAGGAGGTGGGGATCATGCACTGAGCATGAGTGGGCTGGGTGGGATGCGGTTGCAGCTCTGAGGAATATGGAAACTATTTGGAACAGCTGCCGTGGGTTGGGCAGTCGGGGCTGAGCGAGAGCTGAAAGCAAGGCCCACTGAGCGACTAGGAAGAAGCCTTTGTGGACAGTAGGTGTGGCTGCTGTATGACCAGGGACGACAGGAGGGGCTGGGGTCAGGGGTTCGATGGCTGCCTGGTGGTTGACCTGTGTTGGCACACACCAGCCCTGAGAATGTGGCTGTATAGGGAGATGTTGAGGTGAACAGTGGGGAGAGTTGGGGGTCTGGGAGTGCTGGGCATTAATAGCTCTTCTTAGCATGGCTTATAAGACCCTTTACCTCAGAACTGCTCTCCCTGTGCATGCCCTTGTGGGCCATTCCTGTGTCTTTTGTACATTTATTTCTTTCGCCCTTTCCTTTGGCTTAATTCCCTCCTACTTCCAGTGCCGGCCTGGGCAGCACGCTCCTGAGAAGTTGTTCCTGATCGCCATCTGCTCCATTTTCTGCTGGGTCAGCTGACCCTGCTCCCTGTCCACACGTCTCCCCTCTGTTCTCTGGAAGCTTGTTTACAGCCTGCTGGTGCGTGTGGATTAGAAGACTGTTCTAGTGGCCCGCAGAGCACCGAACATGCAGAAGGTGTTCAGCCAGTGCTTTCCGAGTGGAGGCATGATTGCTGTGCTGCAGTATCAGTATTGGGTTGGCCAAAAGTCTGTATGGCTTTTTCTGTAAAAGACACGTTTTTCATTTTCACCAATAACTTTATTGATTTGGATATGTCAGCCATCTCCCGTGTGGTATAACATTGATCTCAATTAATGTCTCGATTTGATCACTATCAAGTTCAAATGATCTACCTGACTATGGAGCATCGCCCAGTGAGAAACCCCAGCACGGACTCTGCAAACCAGTTTTGACACGTTCGATCAGTCACAGCACCTTCCCCATACACTGCACACAGGTTTTTGTGTATATGTTTCAGTTGTGTTTTTACCTTGCTTGAAATAATAAAACATAATATGCTGAAAATATTGCATACCTCCTTCCATCTTCAATATTAAAGCGGCTACACAAAAACTCACCAGTTTTGATCGTTTTTTTTAAATGCACACTGATATGACAGCTGTCATAATACAATCTAACAAAATTGTTCTCTAATGGAGTTAAAAACAACTTAGCACTCTACCATCTTACGGAAAAAACCAAATGAACTTTTTGGCCAACACAATAGTATAACAGGATGTTGGAACTGGGAGAAGTGACAAGATCAGCTAGTCTAACTCATTTTGTAGTTCACACGGATCTGAAACTCGGAGAGGCTGAGTCCTGCCCTGATGTCACCCAGCTCGCCTGAGGCAGAGCCAGGACTCAGAGTCACTCTTCCGATTCCAAATGCCGTCACCTTTCCTCTGTACCGCAGCTGTCTCCGCGTGTCCGTGGGTGACTTCCGGGTGTGTGAAGATGGCAAGCCTCTGCCTCCGCTCGGCTCCTGGTTAGAGCCGCCGTCACCATTCATGGGGCCTGTTACCTCGTTCTTCTGGCAGAGAGGAAAACAGTGTCCTGACAACCGAGGAGCTTTTCCTCCGCACAGTGCCAGGTTTACAACAGCCCTTACCTCACTGCTTCCCCTTCCCTTTCCGGGTTTGTCCGAGTTTATCTTTGGTCGGGGCAGGCATCAGCAACCGTTTCTAAGTAAACAGAGGAATCTCAGACTCAGAGTTTGTAGTTCAGACATTCAGTGCCTCAGTCTGTCCCCTTCTGGCTGCTGTTGCTGCTTCTCCCAATCCAGATGGCGAATCCCGGTGCAGCGTGCGTTGAAGGCTGGTGGTGCACGAGAGACCTTTCCTCCTTGGAGCAAGGGCACTGGAAAAGGGAAGCCTTAGGAGAAAGTGGATACTCATCTGAATCATTTTGTATCAGCAAAAAAAAAAAAAAAAAAAAAAAAAAAGTCACTCTTTAGGTTTCCAGCTCCTCTGTGCAGAATGGGATACAAGATAGAATGTCTAGAAATGCTTGTTTGTATGTTTTCTATCTCCACAACTTGTCTCCAAGCTTTTGGACAATATTTGATGTTCAGTGTGTTCCGTTTAGGGTTAAAAAGTCTCAGAGTGACAGAGGGCGGGGTGTGGCTGGTCCCCTTCCTGCCTGTTCATGGATGATGCAGTTTTGTGAGGTTGGTTCCCGTTCACTGCGATCGTCTGTGCTCTCTCTCCATCACCCTCGGTCCACAGCACCTCACCTCAGCTCTAGGATGGAAAGGTTCACTTATTGCGCACTTGGGGGTGGGGGGGTGGGGAGACTGGTTTGAACCTTTGTGCTGTTCTGTTAACTAACCGAACAGTACATGGCGAAAATGCCCATTTGGGCAAAAGTACTGTAGAGATCAGGATCTTCCAATTGTTCATTACTTTAGGGAGCTCTGTAACACTGCCTCTACTTAGCACTTCCATATTCCCCTCCCTTTTAAAAATAATTAAGAATGGAATGATGTCCAATGCCCCCTTTCAGCTCAGAAATCCCATGGCTTGGAAAGAGCCTGGTGTCTTTGGTCTTAGGGGTTTCTGAAGGCACTTTGGACATTCTGGGCTGATCCTGAGTTCTAAGTATTGAGCTGGAAGGACATCAGCCAAGGGTTTGGACTGCGCCAGGAAGTATTTTGATTTGCTATATTCTCTGCTTGGCATCTACTCATTTCCTTCAGGGACATCCCCTTCCTTGGAAAAAACATCTCCAAAGGTTCTTGTCTGACTGATTAGCTTAGATGGCAGTCCCACCAGGCATATCCATTCAGGGATCTTGACTTGTTACTCCCAGGTCACTGGGTGAGAAGAACATCACCAATTTTAAAATGCTCCTGACATCCACCCCTCCGTGACCCACCCCCACTGGCTGTGTGGTCCTTTTGCTGGTTAATGTTGAGAGTGACAGTCTCAAGACAAACGGCTTTGACTATCACAGGTATCTAGCAGAAGGTGTTTCCAAGGTGTCAGCCATCACCCTGCTGGGCTGTGACCTGAAGGTATATCCTGAGAGGTGGCCTCTCTTTAGCCCAACCCTCCAGGTGTAATTTTTCTGTGTGGTTCCGTGAATGAGAGCAACAGACGAGGTCCTCCTGGCATCCCAGAGGTGTGTTGGGGTCCCCTCCGGAAGTTGTCTGAGGACCATCACAAGGACCCTAACACAACCAAGACTTGACTGTTCTTTTTAGTGGCCACTTCAGGCTCTCAGTTCATGTGGAGCATGTGGTCAACCAAAGTACTGCCCTTCCCAGCGCCCCCAGAAACATGTAGACTTCACATGTAGCCATCTTACACTTAACCTTGTTAGACTTGATTCATTCATCATGCCTCCTTGAAGGACTTTTAAAATCCAGCTTTTGTCATCTAACAGGTTAGATGTATCCCTCATTTGTGTCACCTTTAGACACGAGTTGTTGACCAGAATGTCCCAGGACAGGGCTAAACCCTCGTGCCTGTGATCCGATGGTTCAATCGTCTATATATAAATCCACCTGATTGCTCAAGTTCTTCCGTCATATTCACAAGAATATCATCGGGCTCTTTGTTAAAGCCTGGCTCAGGTGAAGTTACAATCATCTGAACTATTGGTCAATCATCTGGAATATTGATAAATCAAAATTTAAAAAATGAATTGGCTAACTTGGTTTTTTTTCGTAGTGAACGCATATCAGTTCTTGGTGATTGCCACGTTTTCTTTTCTTAGATACTCATCTATTTAATACTCTAGGCTACAATTTTTCTGGACACTGGTGCCAAGCTTCTTGGGTTATACATCTAGAGCCTTCCTTCCCCATCTTTCAACACTATTCCTTTCTGGAGGGTCACTGACACCTGCTCGCACCTGGGCTACCTGTGGGTGGATTCATTTGGGCCTGAAAACCTGACTTGACTTAACAACTGTGGCTCTCCCTCTGGCTCCACATCTGTCTTCTGCTTCAGTCGCTTCTTACCAAGCTGCCTTTTCCAATGTGGAGAACGTGCTCTCAGGCAGAGGAGGTGGAAGCGACACCGCAAGGAGCCATCCCTCTTGTCTCGGCCGCTGTAACATGACACTGGCTGCCCCAAACAGGCCTGTTACTTCTTTGCTTTACTTCTTGGCTCTGATCATAGCTTAGAAAAACCTCAAAAACCAGCCCCCCCCCCCCCCGCAAACCCACCTACTCCTGATGGTTATTTACATTGCTCCTATGTTTAACTCATTCCAGACCTTAGCCTTTCGGACTTCCTTCTGACTGATAGATAACCTACTGTCTTGTTCAGCCTGACTGTTTCCTCCTCCTGTGGCCCAGGCCTGCAGGTGGAGCTTTGCAGGCATTTAAAGGACTTTTCAGGGCTCTGCTAGCTCCAATCCGCACCACCCCTTGGGACCACAGGAGTTTTTCTCCAAGCTGGGGTAACCTCTACTCCATGTTTGCCCTTCCGAGAACTGCACTTCTCATCATCACGTTCTCTAATTTTAAGCTGTGACAGGCTCCCTAGGCTGCCTGGCATAACCATGCAGGACTGAGTTAGTGACTCAGGATAAGACTCAGCCCTGCAGACTGCCCATAACTTTTATTCCCGCCCTGACCCCCCCCCCCGCCCCCCGCCCCAGGGAGACCATCTCTTCGGAACTCCCACCCAGGGCAGGGCTGGGCTGGGTCCACTAATACCTCCGCCAGGGTTGAATTCTCAGCATCTGGGCCTCTCCCTGAGCTGAGGCATAAGACCAAGGCCACCCAGCCCAGGTCAGAGAAGCAGAGGAAGGAAACGGGGATGGGCCAGCAGAGAGCATGGGCTGCCTGAGCTGGAAGCTGGACACTTGGGGAATGGAGAACAGAGGGAGGCTGGAAAGTCTTGCTTATGGTAACTCTGAGGACTGACTGTATAAGCCAGGGAACCAGGCAGCCGGGTGTCCACCTTTCTACAAAAAGAACTTGGTATTGGGAGTGCGCCGTCTCTTAGAGCTGCCCGTCCTGTTTTGGGATGAGTAAGTAAAGGAGCAGCTCTCTCCTGGCACCTGGAAGTGCCTCACGTTCCTCATTTTAGATTTGTTATTCCTATAAAGAAAAACATCTTAGCTTCATTATTACCGATTTAGGATTGTTATGACTCAGGCTGGATTGAAATTTATCTCTTTACTGTCTATGGACAAGGATTTACTAAGAAAAATCTCAGCGAGGGATGTTGATTTAGGAAAAGATTTTTATAGGGACCCACTTTGGGAATGCACATTTGCATATGAACAATAAAAGTGCCAATTGAAATGATTCTCACATAGTCATTTCAGCAGTGTGGGGACTGCTGCTTGGCAACCTTTGTACAATGGAAGCGAGTACTATAAAATATTGCTTCTTCCATTCGTCCTCCCAACTGAGGCTTACTAAAGCACCTATTTGCAAGGCACTCTGCTAGAACCAGGGGGTGGGGGTGGAAGGTCAAGAGTATAAAAGCTGATACTCGCCCTCTAGGGTGGCCAACTGAGGGGCTTCCTGGGACATGAGACGCCTGGAAAAGCCCAGGGAGAACTGGGCCGAGTTGTTCACCCTACCTGAGGAGGTGAAAGGTCACTAGGAAGGAACGGAACTCCTAACATATGCTACCTGTTGAGAGAGACCGCACCTGTTCACATTATTTTAAAAACTGTGTTGGCATTCTGCCCTGTAGGGCTTTTTCCCCTTCCAACTGAGCAGTCTAATTCCCTTTTGAAGCTGTATCCTAACGTTGAAAAGATTTCTGTCCTCATCATCCTAATGGGCATCAGTTTTCCCTGGGCACCCGCGGCGCGCCGCGTCCAGACTTTGCCCCGGGATCGTGGGTGGAGCTGTTGCAGCCTAGAAGTGATAGGAAAGGCTTTCAGCTCCTGAGGGAACACCGCCACCTCTTACCTTTTTAAAAAGTAGTGTTTTCGAGCACAGTAGGTGCAGAGTAAATATTTGTGGATCGAAGTTTATTAACTTTGTGGTTAAGAGTAAAAGGCCTGGAGTCCTATGGACGCGGTTTCAAATCCTGGCTCCCTGCCTTGCGCTTGCTTAATGATCTTATCTTGGCTGGTGACAACCTCTGAGTGTCGTTTTCCTCGTTTGTGGAATTGGGATTAACATGAGGGTATTCATAATAATCACAATTATTACGACGATGATAGGCTGCATACTAACTACTATGTAGTTGCACAGACCCTGGAGCCAGACTGCCCAAGTTCAAATCCCACTTCCTAGTTATATAACCTTGACAGTTACTGAGCCTTTCTGGGCCTTAGTTTTCTTATCCATGAAACAGGGATAATAAGAGAACCTATATCAGAGAGTTGTAAAAAGTAAGAATTTCACAGTACCTCATGCCCGGCTCACAGTGTTATATAAATGTTTGCTACACTTTAAAAGCCATAAAACCATTATTAATGATTTCATTTTGATTCTTATAGAGTCCCTGTGAGGTTAGATGGGCAAGTATCACGCCCCACGTCCATTTCTGTTGTTACTGTATTGGAGGATAAAAACGAGATTCCGATGTGTTAAAATGGTTTGCTGAAGGGAAGCTAGCTAGTAAATACTGCAACTGGCACCCGAACCCCTGGTTTTGCTGTAAGAGAAGATCTGGGTGCACTCACACGCTTGTACCCAGGCCACGTGGGTGTGAGTAAATATGTTAAGGCTTTGATATAATGAATCTGGCGGCAAATAAATTTGAGGCAAGTGAAGAGTGGATCTCCCTCTTCCGCGCCCACACCCTCACTCACGCGTGCTACAGCCGACCCCTGGCCTAATGCTGGCCGATGGTCTCTGCGAGTTACAGCTTTGGGCGTGTACGCTCCCACTGGGCCTCTGGGACTTCCCACCGTGCCCGGGTAAGCCTCTTCCATTCTCTCACGGCCTGGTTAGTGCTGCCTGTCCTCTGGCTGGGCTCCCTCTGGAGAGCACAAGATCCTACTGTACTATATACCTGTTTCAGAACACCTCAAAAGACGTGTTTCACTCGAGCCCAAATAGGAATCCTCCCCCTTCCCTTGTCTTTATATTTGGTGTTGACATTCTTCCTGGCGTGTAAGAAACTTAATTCTGAAAGCAGTGTATCAGGAATGGAGAAATAGCCTAACAACATTTGCATGTGCCAGTCTCTTGTCACTTAGGCAGGTATCTTTTGATGACAATATTTCGTGTTAGTTCACAAACATAGGCTCATATTAAAAATGCTGCAACATAAGAGGTTCAAATGTAAATAGTATCCTATAGGAGCAAAGAAAGGTGCTTTAGTACTTAAGTCCTATTTTTGAGCTCTGGAATTCAATTCCTTCCTGTTGCCAGCTGAACCTGGGACCAATGTATTACATGAAAATATATTCCTATCTTCAAATGGGGACAACAGGACATTCTGTCCTCCAAATTTCAGTGTTTGAATTGGGTGTTGCAGGAAACTTGGCACCCTCTCTTTCTTTTCAAAATAATAAACAGAGATGATGTCGCCTCGGGTTTCATCTGATAGGGCTTAGATGCTATTGCCTCATAAAGGCTGATTCATAGACAAATGGGAACTAATTATAGTAACTCAAAAATAATGTCCCCGTTTAAATTTGGCAAGGCAAGATGCCTTGCGTGTTTTGTAGGACATGAGAGATTCCGTTTCTTTAGTGGCATGGAGGTGACATACCCATTTCTATTTTAGCCCCACAGTCGTTGTGCTTGGTCATTACCTGCCATCGTCATTTTATTTTTTTTAAGGATTTCTCGCTCTCTTCCTGCATTCTCATGCACAGACATTGAAACACCTCTTACTACCATCTACATGGGAGTTATGTTCTGCTATCTATCCACTGCATTTTCCAGAAACAGGAGTCTGAATGTAACAAAGTAGATGGCATGATCTTCTCCTCCTCCTCCTCCTTCTTGTTCCTCTTCTTCTCCATCTCCTCCTCCTCCTCCTCCTCCTCCTCATCCTCCTTCTTCTCCATCTCTTTCTCATCTCCTCCTCCTCCTCCTTCTTCCTCTTCTCTTCTTCCTCCTCCTCCTTCTCCTCTTTCTTCTTCTCCTTCTCCTCTCCTCCTCCTCCTTCTTTCTTCTTCTTCTTCTTCTTCTTCTTCTTCTGGTTCCATACCTTTCCGAATCTCTATTACAAAACAGTGTAGGAAATTACTCACTTCTCTCAATGCGGTGAATAGAGAATCGTCAAAAAGAGACTGTTCTGATCACTTTCACTCTATTTGCCCTCCCTACTGTGAATGAGGTCGGAAAGCAAGTCATTGGTTTTCTTCAAATAATTTTTTGTTTTTTATTTCAAATGAGTAGGTGATACATGACCATGTTCAGAAATCAAAAACTGGAGAAATGTTTGTAGTGAAAAGTAAATCTTCCATCTCTCCCCTATCAAGGTGCCTAGTTCTCTCTTCAACAGCAATTCTGAGCACCAGTTGCTTGCATGCTATTCTGGAGATTTTCTCTTGAGTTTATAAATACATGTATATCTATGTTTTCTTCACACAGATGACATCATGCTCTTCACAATGTTTTACACTTGGCATTTCTATTTAACCATAATCTTAGAAATCATTCTGTCTCACATTTCAAGCTACCTCATGATCTCTCATAGTTTTGTTATGTTCATTGAGTAAATTGTGTCATAACACACAATTGCCTATGAATAATATTTAGGCCATTCTAATCTTTTGCCACTAAAATCACAGGATAATGATAATCTTGTACATGTGCCGTGGGATAGGTGATCTGTCTCAGTGGTATGAGAGTGGGCTCTGGAACCCAAGGACCTGGGTTTAAACCCTAGTTTCTCCATTACTATTGAATACTCTAGTCTTGGCTATTACTTAATCTCTCTGTGCCTCAGTTTCCTCATTTCTAAGATAGTATTTATCTCATAGGTAAGATGCAATGATTAAAAACACTAAAGCTTAGCCTGGCCAGGCCAGGTGGCTCAGTTGGTCGGAGTGTTGTTCTGTGCACCCAAACATTGCAGCCTTGATCCTGGCAGGGTACATTCCTAGGTTGTGGGTTTGATCCCTGGTTGGGGCACGTATGGGAAGCAACTGATCAGTGTTTCTCTCTCACATCAGTGTTTCTCTGTCTTCCTCTCTCCTTCCCTCCCTCCCTCCCTCTCTCTCTAAAATCAATAAACATATCCTCGGGTGAGGATTAAAAAAAACAAACACTACAGTTTATAGACCAGTGCTGGCCACGTAGACAGATCTGTATGTATTTACCAGTATTATCCTTTTGTGTGGTGTGGAAACTCCTCAGTTCTGAGATGTACTGTACTCATCTCTAAGTGTTTCTGAATCACTCTTAGTGGCTTTTAGAAGCCATAACACAGTTTTTGAGCCTGTGGGTTTTCTCTCCTGAATTTACTGAAATGCCACATTCCTCCTCCCCATCCCCACTTCCTTGTTGCTTTTGTGTAACATCTTGGGGGAGAAAAAGGAAGATTGCATTTCAGGCCATGATACTCATGGGTCCGAACTTCTTCAAAGGCATTAAACGTATTGCCCATGGTGATAATTTTTAACAAATGGTCCAGATTCCACGCCCCCCCCACCATACTTAACTAATTTAGAACTTCGTGATATTTTACATTTAGGTAAATACACGACTGCTCGTGTGTGTGTGTGTGTGTGTGTGTGTGTGTGTGTGTGTATGACTCAAGTTTATTTAATGATTTCACTATGTTTTAAATTGTAAGTTAAATCTTTGGAAAAGACTGGAGAGTGTACTTACCCTGACTTAGTTGACTTTGATGGTGGAAGTTTACAGGGTCCCATGTCACCTACAAGTCTTACATCATCAAAGTCCAGCACTTTTGGATTCAGGTAGACCAGAGCTAAACTCCCCTTGTTGGTGTTGCTCTTTGACTTTGGGCAGGTCACTTACCCTTCCAGGGCACTGGTTCCTCTTCTGTGAAGGGTGACATTGATCTACCTCATAAGACTTCATGAGGGTGACAAGAGGGAGTAGGTGAAGAACCCAACAGTGTATGGCACAGAGCAGGTGCTCAGGAACCATCGGTTCTTCTGGCCCTCCCTCTCCTGCATCGCACTTGCTCCTGCCCCACCACAGCCCCTGGAAGTGACCGCCTCCAGCTAAAGCTGCAGTGCCCTTCGTCCGCACACTGCTCCTGATTCGCCTTTTGATTTTACCCGTGTGCTTTCTCTGCCTTAACTGGGAGGGCATTTCATATCTCAGTAGTTGTCACCCGTATCCTACCTTATGTTAACCAAATGTTCAATGAATGCCAGCAATTGAGTTTTGTGAGAGGCTGGCTTTCCATTTCCCTACCCCAGGGAGGTCATTACCATTTCTTTGAAAAGCGGTAGCTAGCAACAGCACTGCAAGATTGGAATTAGGAGCCTCAGGGAGTTATGGTAGCCCCTGAAGTGATCACAGAGAACGGTATTTTCATTCTTGGTTCTCCCTCTGAGGAAATTTGCTATAGCCAACTCATGGAAATTATTTTCCCAGATATTTTTTGTGGGGAGAGGTGGGGGTGGGAGGAACATGTAGAATCTGTTTCGTTTCATCGGAGCTCCATTGGAGCAGGACTCGCAGGAAGACAGCTCTGACTGTTTTACCCCCGCTTCCCAAGAGAAGCACGATCCTGTTGGCTTGTGGACTTAGCGGCCAGCTTCACTTGGCCCTTGGTTTATGGCTTGGAGGTGGGCTGCTGGGCACCCGAGCAGGGAGGGCGAGCAGGGCAAGTCAGGTACAGCTGGAAAGGGAGCAGGAAGACCTTGGCTAGATCCTCCAAATCACTTATTTGGAGAGGAGCTACTTTAATTTGGATTAAGTGTTTTGCTGTGGATTTTTGAAATAGCAGTCACACCCATATTCAAATGTAGGAACCAGAGTGTTAGGCAGGCCAGGTCCCTTCCAGCTCCAAAAGGCTGGGATTCTACAAACACATATTTGGATGTTAGGAACCATTGCTGTCACTTGGAATACTCTTCCCAGTTCTTTTTCCCACTCAAACCTGTCTGTCCTTTAAGGCCCAGCTCAAGTCTCCCTGTCCAGTCTGCCTAGGTCTTTGATTCCGGGCCATTGGGCTGGCTGTTAGTTAGATGTAGGCTTGTGTGTTGAACTGTTAGTTATTAACCCTGTTGTCATTTCGGCGTTTTTCTGTGTGTATGCCTGGGCTTCCCCACCAGGTCTTGACTCTAAGCCGAGGTACCGTGCGGCCCCTGCCCCATCGCAGCTGGGGGTGGTGCTGTGGCTCTCCGGTGCGCTTCCTAGCGCAGCAGCCCCTGAGAACGGGTCAGAAGGGCTCACCTTGCCCACTACGTCGGGGGTGGGATGCAACAGTTTAACGAGCACTCCTGGTGATGCTGCTGTGGGATGAAGTTTAAACAAACTCTGGTATAATGAGGAGGGGGGGTTCAAAGATCTGAGAGGCTTGGTTTGAAGCCAGCTCTGCCATTTGCTGACTAACGTGACTGTAGGAAACTGAATTTTTTCTCTTTCTTCTCTCCCTTTCCACGGGCGTTTTGTAGGACTCTGTTCTGCAGGATGTTAATGGGTGCCCCAAAGGTAGGGGTGGGTAAGAGGTTCTGTGGCCAAGTAATTTAGTGAAATAGTTGTAGTGAATTTCGACAGGTTGTTTTGCGATGAGCCTTCTTGGCTGCTCCAGTGTGTCACTGAGGGTCACTGAGAGGTGTTACAAACTTGTTAGATGCCATAACACCGTTTCTGCCACATTCCTGCTAACTTTTCTGGTAATAGTATCTTGTGGGACACATTGTGGGAGATGCAGGCTTGGTGATCTGTAAGGGTACTTGGAGCCTTGAGATTCAATGTTCCTGTAACTCCGTGAGGACTGCAGAAACCTCAGATGCAGGGGAAATCAGACATGGTGCTTGTAGACGTAGTGGCCAGCTTTGCTGGGGCCTTGCGTAAGCCAGACGTAGGTAACAACTGGGACATTGGGAAAATACGGAAAGGAAGACTACAGTGTCATATTTTTCTTAGGTAGAAAATCGTGTATTAGGGGAGAGGCGGGGATGACAAATTTAGGAAAATGTCATTTACTGACAGTATTGGAGTCCTGGCAGGAAACATATGGCATATTGAAATTGGGTAATTTAAGAGATTTAAATAAAGGAACTATTTATAAAAGGCGTAGGCAGAGTTTGGGAAAAGCGACAATGGGCGATGCAGGGCTTGAATTCCTCTGTGTACGGAGGGTTTTCCATGTATCCCATTCATTTCTCATTATGACCCCAAAGGCAGGTTTTGTTATTTCACTCTTTGCGGAAGAAGAAAGTGAAGCTCAAAGAGGCAAAGCAAGTCACACTCGGAGCGTAGCTGGGAAAGGGAGGCCCAAGCCAGACGGCCCTGCCGCACTGGCAGCCGCGTGCCGGGCCTGCACAGCTCTTCCTCCGGTGTTTCTCCTCGCAACGAGGCTGAAAACACTGCTGTCTACACGCTCGTGTTCTGAGCAATCAGGAGAGAGTAGCCCGTTAGGCAAACATATAAATGAACAGTAAAAGTATGCAGATTACATGCTATGAGGAAGAGACAGTGATGGTAAACGTTTCCATGTCTGGGTGGGTTGGGGCTATGGAAATCTGTCACCCATCCTTTTGGGGGATTAGTCTCATTCTAGGAAATATTTTTGACGGGTGTGGGAGCCATTCGAAGGGCACGAATGAGGCAGCTGAGTTCGTTGGAGCTGGGGGAGGTGGAGGGACATTTTTCAGACAGACAGCACAGCTTGGGGAGGCATGGCGGTGGGGGCAGAATGAAAGGGTGCTCTCGTCACAGGTGCCGTAGCCCAGCGGAAACGGGGCTGGTGGTGGGAGGTGGGCAAGCAGTGGGGCAAAGCCAGGGCGTGTGGGTGCCACATCCCTGGTCCGGCGAAGGTGAAGTCTCTTTCAACTAATGTTTTTGTTAGAAGATGGTAAATGTTGAACTTTCTAGGAACTGATTTCACCACTTTTAGGAAGTTTCAGAGTATATGAATACTTAATTTCTCTTATGCCCTAAGAAAATTTAAAAGTCCCATTTCCGAGGAGGTTGCATTCTCCCTTTGCATTTTGAACTTGGGTTCACTTTTAGTGCTCAGTTACAGTGTGTCTCGTGGTTAAGTCCTCTTTATTCCAGAAAACAAAAACACCTCTCAAATACTGTGCACAGGACTTGCCTTTGAAAACATCTGGTAAAAATAACAAGTCTCTTGGAAGACTGATTCTCAGATGGGACCCCTGCCTCTTTATTAGCAGGGAGTTGCTGGGGTAAACCTTTATTTCCTGTTGCTTCCACACAGCGGTCCTTTACGGAAATATTTCGAATGTTTCTTTAGGCAGCAGGGAACCTGGAAGGGCAAACAGAGTGCTGAGGCCCCAGATAGGGACAGAGATGCCTTCTCTGCCCAACAGGGCCTCAGGGTGTGTGGAGGGCCTCCCGGTGTGCCAGTCCCTGCCCCACACTGCTAAAAACAACCTTCCCCCAGGCACGGGCCTGGCCTAACCTGCCACACCTCCAGCTCTTCTTACAAACGAGATCTTTTAAAATAGTCTTAAATGTCAGACATATTTTTTTCACAGTGTGCCTCAGACATCTCATAAATTATCGTGCAGTAAAACTTTGATAGGAATGCTCAGAGAGTGAAGAGCTCTAGTCAAGGGAGTTTTTGGTGACTTCGGTAACCCCGAGCCCCCCTGCTTTTGCCCCACCCCCAGCCCCCCACCCGAACTCGCTGGAGAAAATCGCTGTGAAACACAGCTAATTCTCCTGGCCGTGTCTGAGGCTGTCCTCACATGGCAGAAGGGGCAAGGGGATCCCTCTGGGGCTCTGTCCTCATGACCACATCACCTCCCAAAGACCTCCTCTTCCAATATCATCACCTTGGGAGTTTGGTGCTCAGCACATGAACTTGGGCAGGGGACACAAACATTCAGACCACAGCAACCAGCATATTTCATCTAGGACATTCCATTGTCTCTTTGTACATGGAAAGTTAGGAGTTAGAAGAATTTTTCCTAGTGAAGGTCTTAGTATCATGTCCTGACTCCAGGCGGCATCCTTTGGGGGAAGCCGTACTCGGTTGGGATTTAGACGCCCTGTTTTCATTGCTGTCCCAGTGACAAGCTCTCTCCGACTTTGGGGGCAGGCTTCTCCTTCCCGCCTGGCCTTTTCCGCATCAGTACAGTTAGGTGTCCAACTAGATTATTTCTAAGGTCTCCATAACAAAATAAGCCCGACAATGACTTTCATTGAATATTTTCCACTATGTCAGATACTGAGATAGTTCCAAGTAAGTGTAAGAGAGTCTCTTACTTCGGGAAGTTTTTAAAGATCCCTCGTGGCTACATAAACCAACCAACCAAACAAACATTTTTTGACCATTCTGCAAGAGTGGGTTACTGCAAAGAGCGGAGAGGCTGTCACGTGAGTGGGGTGCTCGGCACCCCCTTTAGAGACTTACCCCTGGTTTGCAGAAGAGGAAATGGTACGGGAGCTGTCACATAAGTGGGACAGAGAGTGGACTAGACAGCGAGTGTCCTGAGTCCTGAATGACGGCTGTGATTTATTAAGCGCTTGCCCCATGCCTGGCTTTGTGCCAGCCACTTCTGGGGGCTTTATCTGTATTATCCCAGCCAAGCTTTATCCTAGTCACATGAGATGAATGCTGGGATTACTGCCTTGTACACATGAGAAAACCGAGGTAGCTTGCCCGAGGTCACAGACCTAGTAAGTGGTGGAACCAATAACTGATACTGAGCTTGTTTTATCAATCACCATGCCTCTGAGGGAAGGGTGAGAGTGTGAGTCGAGAGAAGCCATAGACCTCCCATTAAAGGGGAGCATGGAATTGGCCAAGAGTTGGTAGTGGAGGGAGAAGGGGACATTCGTGACCGTAAACCACCTACACTGACCCGTTCCCTTATGGTTCACTCACCTTGATTACCTGTCCCTGCCTTGCTGGATCCTGGGGCATACTGCCTCTCTGTTAAAACTGTAGCCCAACGTTGGCCAGAAAACTCCCTCCAGCATTCCCACCAGTGCTAAAAAGAGCCATGTGTTTACTGGAACTTGGGATATCTTTGCCACTTGAGCTGGCAAGAGTCATGTCAAGAGAGTAAACAGCTGGACTCAATTACTCGGGATTGAAGGGTGACCCCGAGGGCATAACTATGAAAAGGCTTAAAATTATTTTTTTCAAATTTCCCAAAACATGATTTTACTTTAAACTAATATAGTTCCCTTTTAACGTCTCTACTTGCAGAATCAAAAAAGCCTAGATTGGGAATTTGTGCTGTGAGAGGCTCCAAACGAGCAGTGTGGAGGTCCTAACTAGCTCTAAGCTCCTTTCATGGACCTGAGCGCTCGCTTGTATCTGCTCACAGGCCTCAGGCCAAGCTTCTGTTCACTGTCACTCTCTCAGCAGCCAGCAGTGCACATTGTCCAGGCGTCACATGGCATTCAAACAAAACAAAAACAAAAACCCATTATCTCGCTTTTAAGTACCCTCCAGTGCTCGGATTGTAAGTCCCTCAGAGGCAATAATAGTGTTCATCTCCAGAGCTAGCTCTGAGCATAGTACAAGGCACTAAGCAGCAGACATTTCATAAAGGCTGGGTAAATATGTGGAGTGATTTGTTGAATGTGGTCTCTTACTAACCATAAACATGAGTGCAGTGGAAAGGTGTTTTTAAAATGGGTGAGAGAGTGGAAGGAAGGGAAGTGCACAGTAAGACATCTTTGTAGTGAGGTAGGAGCTAAGAGCCTGTGATGTACCGTTAACAAGATCAAGTCCACCACAATTCCACCGCAATTCTTCTCCAGGTCACAGGGTCACAATTCCACCGCAAACTGGCCATGCGACCCTGGAGAAGAGCCATTGCCTCCTCTCTTAACTGGTGGCAACCGTATACACCTCACAAGCGCACTGGGGTTAAATGAGATATTATGTATTGCATGCTAAGCATGGTGCCTGGGGAGCTCTTGATCATAATGATAGTTGTGTTTTATTTATTGCTTGGGGCAAATACTCAGACTTGGCTACCTTTCAAAATAAATGTGCAGCAGAACATCAGTATGTGTACCCCCCCCCATACACACACATGCACAAATTACAAGTTTACATGGTAGGGAATGGCACAGTCCTGAATACTTTGTAATTATCTGCATCCGATATTAGCTCACCAGGATGAGTGCTATTGACAGTTTGGGTCTACAGATTAAACATTATGGTTCTCTTCCTTTAATATCTGAATGTTTGGTTCTGTGCTTAGATTTCTTTTGTCCTTTAAAATATGTTTTAAAAAGTAAAGCCTGTTAAATCTAAAAACTACACTCCTGAAATGAAATGTAAGAGGGATTCTTTTTTTTTAAAGAAGTTTAATGCTTGAACAGCAACCTCTTTTGAATTTGGAGGGTTTTAATTGCCTTTCTAATTGCTTTGTACAATAAAGTATTTTCTGTTGCTAAATAATTAATGAGACTATATTTAGTGGAAACACATTGAGAAGTTAAGAGTCTGATAAGAATTGAAAACTTTCCCCTTACAATAATACGGTAGGGTTAAGTATTAACAGACTATTAGAAGCAGAAAGACTGTGTAATTAAAAAATAAATATTTGCTCTTTAGATGGCATCAACAAATATATCAAAATATATTCCTCTTTTAGGGTTATAGTCACTATGGATTGTGGTATGAAACAATCCTTATTTCAGGGTACAACTGAATGATTTGCTTTCTCAGACATCCGTGTAGGAAGTTTTGCGCTCAGCGATGCGTGCACTCCTAGCAGATTTCTCACGTGGAAACCCGGCGCCAGCCTGTGTGCAGATGGGCAACAGCCGAGCCTGGCAGGCCCTGCAGGTAGAATTACATGTGCGCGTTGTTTTATTCACTGTGAACATTTTGCAGAGAAAAAAGGAAAAACTGTCATCCTGCTTAAATAAAATTCTGACACTGTCAGTGCAAAATTATAGATACTTAAAGGGATGCAACAAATTCACGATCATTTCCAGCGGGGTCATATTGGCTAGTGTTCCTCAACGTGTGGCCTTAACCCAGGTCTGCCAGAAAGGCGGGTTCTAGGGCCCCCGGGACCTTCTCAGGCAACCCATCTGGGGGCAGAACCTGTGAAAAGTTTAGTTGTTATCTGAATTGAAAATATTTTTAAGTACAGAGAATTCAAATTCATAATAAAAATTGAAGTCCCAGTTCAAGATTTAGTTGAGGGGCACGTGGGAGAATACGTTTTAAAATGCTCATTGTTGCTCTTTTCTAAATTCTCCAACCAATCAGCATTGACTAGGACCAGCATTGCAAGTAGCACTTTAAGGTACTTTCTCAATATCCACAAGAAGAAAATTTACATTTGTGAAAATCATTGATCATGAAGTCATTTGTGAATTTATAAACCAGTAAATTTGTAAGAAATTACTAAATTCAGAGGGAAAGGGATGAAGAGATGTTACCTCATACGAAGGGTTAAAACGAATATATAATTCAATAAGTATAATTTATTTGAGGATAAAATAAGGACAATAGCCAGTACTCCACAAAAAGACAATGATGGGCCCTGGCTGGTGTAGCTCAGTGGATTGAGCGAGGGCTGGGAACCCAAGGGTCCCTGTTCGATTCCCAGTCAGGGCACATGCCTGGGTTGCGGGCCAGGTCCCCACGAGGGCCATGTGAGAGGCAACCATACATTGCTGTTTATCTCCCTCTCTGTCTCCCTCCCTTCTCCTCTCTCTAAAATAAATAAATAAAATCTTTAAAAAAAAAAAGACAATGATGGTTTGATTAGGATCTTTTAACCACATAATTACATGAAGCAGCATTTTTGGCTTTTGATGAAATTAAAGCCGAGAGGGGTCTGTTAGTGTCTTGCCATACTCTGTATGCAGATATATCTGTAAGTGGGAGAAGTCAGGGCGTGAGAGAAACAAGCACTTTGATTATCTCAACATTTCTTTGACTTTAAAAATGATTTCGCATAACATCACATTTAAATATAATTTTGTCATGTCATTTGTGTAGATTTCAGGGATAGAAGAAATGAATGAAATGAGATTCAAACAAAACTAACTTCTGTTTAAGGAAGAATTTTCTATTTCTATCATATAACTTTAATAATTCTTGTAAAGCTTTGACTGTTTTTCCCCCTTGAAATATTGTTTGACCTGGGCAACATCGGCCTACTCTTAGTGCACGCTGTTGTGCTGGTCTCTGGGACTCCTTGCCCCTCTGCCCTCCCCCTCCCCCATCTTCCCCCATCTGCTGTCCCTCCCTGGGGACAGAGGGGCCCAGGGGACTGGAATGTGAGCCCCCCACACACCCTATAGAGAACCACACTTTATTTCCAGACAGGAGCAGAGCAACACTCTAAGGATGATTTCTGTATCTTCTTAAAATTAACTGCCTGCAATCTCCTGTCTAGCGCTGTGATCTATGAGCTTCAGTGACCCAGGCACTCCATTTATTTTCTTTGCTAGGAATTTCCAGAGCCATGGCTGGGTCACCCTCTGCCTTTCCCTGCAGCTGGTTTCACTCTGCATTTAATGAGGGAGTGGAGCTGAGTGGCCCAAGAAGGGTTTCCCCGTCTGCACCCCATTGGAAGGACTGGGCTGCTCGTCCCTGTTCAGTGTTCAATGAGTAAGTGCCGGCTGCCGGGTGACCCCAAGAAAGGGCCTTTCTCATCTGGTCGGCGTCTAGGGCACATTCCTGAGCCTGCCTGCCCCTCCCTCCCTTCTCTTCGGACTTTGGTGTAACCAGCAGTGAAGCAGGAACGTATTTTAAATCACACATATATGTAACTTAGAGTCACTGGGAGTTTCTGTCCCTATTCACTGGTTGGACTTGACAATGTAGCAAAGCCTGCTGACAAACTGCATAGTCATCCTGGATTTCATACTGCCCAAGGTCTGCTCACCTGATTCTCCACATTTAAATTTGCCAGTTGGTTTTAGAGCTGTGATATTAGCAGATGGGAATTTGAAATGTTTCATTACCTTGCTGAGAGTTCAAGCGTTTTTCATGTCTGTTTTTAGAGTGTTAAGCACATATTTTAGTTTTTTCTGCCTTATAATCTAGCGTATTTACTTAGACTTTACATTTTACAGAAAAAAAAAAAAACTTACTTGTCTTTGTACCTTTATTGCTAAACTGATAGGAAGAAAGCCTATAATTATATGCTTCTTAAACTGGATGTCCTCCAGAAATGTAATATATTCACCAAACTCCTCAAACACCAAAGCTTCCTCTAAAAAGATTGGGACCCACCCAAGAGTTCAACAGTTCCATTTTTATTAAGGATTTTCGTAGCATACTTAAAGGACTGGGGAGATTGTTGTACGGGACCTTTCTTCTTTCCCCCGCCTCTGCAGTCTCATGCCCTGTTAGAATTTTTGATGACTTCATGTCCAGATACATAAGACGTAGCTATAAATTGAATGCCCCACATTTAGTGAACTTCTATTGAATGAATTAATGAGTTCAGAAGTACCAAAGGGCATTGATGGTGGATTTGCTCTAATTAATGATTTATTTTTTTTAAAAGGAGAAAGCCATTTATTCTCCAACTTTGTACTTGTATATAAGATTTTAGACGTTAGTTTTAGTTTTAGAGACACTTTGAGTTACTATATATGTGATGAGACCTCCGATTTTAATTTTCTACTGCTTTTCTTAATAGAAGGAAGAGAATGTCACAACAAAGATTTTAAAAGCAACTTGGAATAATATTCTTGCCCTTGTGACTTACACACTCATAGAGGCACAAACGCCTGTCTTCAGGGAGCTTCGCTTCTAGAAAGCACAGTAGGACCACAGGTGTGGTAGTTGTAACGTCCATTGCTGGCTTGGCTTCCCCACCTCGTCCTGTTGGAAGGGCTTGGGAGGGCGGGGGTCCTCTCTCTTTCGGGGAGGATGTGTACCTGGGTGTTACATTTGCTCATCTCAGTGTCAGGACTTCAAGGCTTATAACATTTGGAAATTGTTGTCCTTTCCAGCCCTGAATTCTGTGATTCTCAGAGTCCTTTGGTTATATGAAACCTTCTCAAAGACATACTGCATTTCATTTATTTTTCTTTCCTTTCTCTCGCTCTCTGTCTCTTTGTTTCTTTCTCCGTCTGCTTCTGCCTCTTTCTCTCTTTCCTTACAACCTATTTTGCACAGCCGTGGGCAACACTGCTTTGTAACCTGTGGAAGTTCTGTGCAAATGTGAGTGCTGGGTGGGGTCACCACAAATTTTGTGTTTTTTCTGCCCAAGGCAAAAAAAAAAACCCTTCATTCCTGGCAGTGCGGGGTCTCCTTCAAACGGTTGTTACAGTCAAACAGTGACTAATTAGAGCCTCTTATTAGTCAGGATTCCCACCCACCCCCTGCTCTCCTCATTTTGGGAATTAGAACCAGACAAATGGGAAATAAACCAATTATGTGAGTACATGACTGTTTATTGAGAGCTTAGTATATGCCAAGCACTGTGCTACCTGGGTAAATGCTCAGCCCCATTGTTCCAGGTTAGTACTATTTTAATCTCTGTTTTCAAACATGGGGAAACTGAGGCTCACAGCAGTAGAGTCACTGCCTGAACACCTAGAACTCTTGGCTGATAGAGTTGGGTGTGAGGGATTTAATATTTTCTTAATCAGAATATCAGTGTCATTATCGTATCCCTATAAAAACCTTAATTGAAAACAGTTCTTTTCTCCCAATGGCTTATGCTATATTTATATAAATTGTAGATTGTAAAGACAAGGCCATTTAGTGTTGAGAACTTCTCTTTACCATCAATTTGAAAATGACCTTAAACCTCCCCAACTCTGTCATCTTTTATTCTGGTTTAGCAGTTGCTATTACAGTGTCCCTAGTTAGCTTCTTTGAGTTCTAAGGGATTTTTGACACCTTTTCTTTTTTGATAATTTTGTGTTGTCAGCCACCAAGGCAATTGGGCAGAAAAAAAGATTTGCAAAAGTGGCAGAATGAGATTTCAGCAGTAAGCTCAGAAAATGAAATTCTCTCTGAGCAGCAGTTTTTGCTACAAATAAGCAAGACAAGACAAATGTAGAAATTGTCACCTGTGGTTCCTGGAATCAAGGCCTCTGTGGAGCTTTTCACAGACAAATGGGCAAAATAACTTTGCTGGGGGCTTCTCTCCTGGGTGGAGAAGGGTATATGTGGTTAAGGGAAATTTTTGGACAGGTGGCGAGGGGCAGTGGGGCTCTGATAAAAATCGCTGGACATCAAAACTCTCTCTGTTGGCCTGCCCTCGGCTCACATGCTGTACCTGCCCCGGTGCCCCCGCCTCGGTCGTTCATCCTGCATGCCTCAGTCAAATCAATCGTGAATCAGGAAACTTCCAAAGACCTTACCTTGTGTTTTATGGCCTGACAGCGAGAAACGCAAGTGCCTGTGCCTGCATTCAAGGCCATTTTGTGGCCTGTGCTTACTTTACTTTCATGAACTTGTACTTTCACGTACGCTGCAGTAGAAATCCTTTCCACCAACTGAACTGGACTTGCGTCTGTTCTTTGCTGTGTACCAAGCACTACCTGTGTGGAAACCACCTTGGAAACCTCAGGTGAACAGCTTGTTAATAGCCAGAGACATGGAAGACAGTAAGTTCTAGATGTAAATCAAGTGACACCTAGCTAGTAACAGCCAGGAGAGTTAGCTATGGGAAGCTGAGTCACAGAGGGGATGGTGCTGTTGAGGAAAGACAGGCCACATAACTTCGGGAGAGAGAGGAAGTATGTGCGGTAAGCTCTTGAAAGGCGAGCGGAGCTGGGGCTGCTCTTTTAATCAGCTTGAGAAGACAAGCCTCTCTGTAGATGAAAAAGCACATCTGCAGCTACTCAGAAACCAGCTGAGGATGAGATGGCTCTGAGCCTCACCCTCCGAGGCTGTTGCTGCTGCCCATCACGCTGAAAGCAGCCGCGGTGGAGTGAGCACTCTCTAACGCCGTGACAGGCACACTTGATATGCCTGGCGTGATTTAATGCTCACTGTAAACACTGGAATTGATGGCTGTTATCTTTCCCATTTTATAGATGACGACACTGAGGCTTGGTCAGGTTAACTGACCATCCTGAGATCTTGCATCTAATGAATGGTGGAGCAGCTGCTGAAACCCGTTGTGTTTATTCTAGGGTTCATCTACACATTTTTAAAGGTTTTTATAGGTGAGGGTGTGTTGATGGGTGTCATTGCTTCCTAAACGCTGTTAGAAAATGTGAGCGTATTCAGTTTAACACCACCCTCTGCCCCTCCCCCGCAACACTCTCCTTACTGAAGTTAGTATCATAAGATTGACAGGGATATTTTAAGCATTCAGAAAAGGTGCTTTTGTCAGCATGGCCCCAGGTCTTTTGCAGGTAGGTCTTGAAGGTTGGCCTTCTCCCAGCTGGCACATCCGGACAGTGGAGGGCAGTCCGTAGATGCTCTCTCATGCTGCCTCTAGTGATTCATCAAGGGTTTGGGGCAGCTAGTCTTCTGTCCCCAGCTAGAATGTAAGGTCTCTGAGGGCAGGCACCATGTCTTATCCTGGCTGATAAATTGGATTATTTCTTTACCATAGCTGGGTAAAAATGCCCCTAAAGTTATCTGTGTCTCTTTTTTAGGCCTATAGATTCTCTGATCGACCTTGACATAAGCGCCTCTGGCTTCAGGCAGGGACTGTTTGGTGCCTCTGTGGGTGGGGCCACATCGTGGACTGGAAAGAGCGCAGGCTTGGGAGCCAGCGCGGGGGTCTGTAATCCAGCTTTCCTGCTGGCTTCTGCAAGACTCTTCCATGAGTCTTTTAACCTTAATTGAGGCTCAGTTTCTCCATTTGCAAAATGGGTATAGAAACCTTACACGGAGTTGTACAGAGTAGAAACAACATGTGTAAAGTGGCTGGTTCACGGTCAGCATTTAGGAAATGACAAGATGGTTCATCTGTCTGATCTGCAGCCCGTGCACCATAAACAGGTTTTGCGGGGAATGGTTTGGTTCCTTGAGACCTGACCTTAAAGAGATAGCAACTCTGAAGTCACTCTTTAAAAAAAAAAAAAAATTTATTGTGGTAAAGCACACGTAATGTAAAATTTAACATCTTAACTTTTTTTAAGCACAGAGTTCAGTGGCATTAAACACATTCCCATTGCTGTGCAGCCGCCTCCACCACCACCGTCCATCCAGAGCTCCTCTTAGCTTGTGAAACAGCACGTCCCTACCCACTCGACAGCCCCTTTCTCCCCGGCCCCAGCTCCTGGCAGCTGTTCTACTTTCTGTCGCTGAGTTTGCCTAGCTACCTCATGTAAGTGGCATCATATACTCTTTAGCTTGTTCCCTGAGCATAATGTTCTCAAGGTTTGTCCCTGATGCCTTCATCGAGAGTGTCCTTCACCACCTGACTCTGCATAGGAAGGCAGAGCCAGAGATGGATGCCTTGGTTCTTAGATGCTACTTTAGTTAGTAAAGCCTGATGGTTTGTACAGGTAAGTGTCGGTAATGTCAGCCTCACAGTAAGATACACGGTGATTAGTTAAACAGTCTATTAAAACAAAGGATAATAGGACTAGACCAGCACCTTCTTGGCTGGAATATTTTTATAATACAACAATTTAGAACGTTTCTTATGTATGTATGTTTAAATAGGCTTGAGCCTATTTTTTTAATCCTTACCCGAGGATATGTTTATTGATTTTAGAAAGAGAAGAAGGGAGACAGAGAGGGAGAGAAATATCCATCTGATGTCTCCCATATGCACCCCAGCTGGGGATCGAACCTGCAACCAAGGTATGTGCCCTGACTGGGGATTGAACCTGCAGTCTTTTGGTATAGGGAACAATGCTCCAACCAACTGAACCACCCAGCCAGAGCTCATATATATTTTAAAATTTAATCTTAGAAATACCTTATTACTTTAGGTATTCCATTTTAAAGATGAGTAAACTCTGAAGCTGAGGAATTAAGGGTTTTCCCAGTTTGTACAGCCCTGACAAAAATGAAACTTTGTGTGCCTGGAGTCGTACTTCTAAAGTGTTTAAGGGGCTCGGGGCCCTGGCAGAGTTGTGATTCAAGCCCAGTTCTTCTGACCCTGTTTTCATTTTTGTTTTTATTCTTTCAAAGCCACTGAGCACATATACCAACTATTAGCATGATATATTTTTCTCCATCTATTTATTTTTAATCTATATATGTCTTTATAGTTAAAGTGGGTTTCTTATAGATAGCATGCAATTGGGTCTTGTTTTGTGATCCGCTCTCACAATGCCTTTTAAATGGTGCGTTTAGACCATTGATATTCAAAGTGATTATCGATATAGTTGGATACACATAGAGCAACTGAAGTCGGAAGTGGGTGCATGTATATGTGGGCACATAATTAAAATTTTTATTGATCAGTATGTAAATGTAGAGTAGACACCAACCTATTTCCAGGTAGCCTGGTCTCAGAGACAACATAGATTTTTTAGATTACTTTTTCATTGAATGTTTGCTATGAGTTTGGCACTACATTGACTATTTTAGTGGTCTTCACTTATTTTGGAAAAAACCTGTTTCAGAAATGTGCGCTATGTTCTCAAATGCTTGGATGTAACTTTTTGCTGATGTATTGAAAGATTTCCTGAAATCAGTGCAAGATAAAATGAGGAGAAGAGAGAAAAGTGGCTGATGTACTGTCACTCACGGCGCGATTCGTGCAAGCCGGGGTCTCCTGGTCTCTGCAGTCGGGCACTCATGGTCTATGCAGGCCTCAGCACAGGCCTGACGTTCAGGGGTTATTGATTCTGGGCCTGCCTGTGTGTGCTCCACCCCAGTTTCTAAATAAATGCCACCAAGAAGAGAGGCTTTCTTAGAAAAGATAATGTTTTCAGTGTTTCACGTTGGCTTTTTGCTAGGTCAGTACACTTTCAGTAAAACTTCGAAACTTCTTAAAGAAAACAAACAATTCCTGAATACGCCAGTATTATGAATTGAGGTATTGAAGGCCTTGCCCTGAATGGAACTCCTGTTCCCTCATTCCTGAGCTTGCCGTGGGCCTGCTCTGCAGATGTCTGTGTGATGCATGGTGTGGTCAATAGGTAGCCTGAGGAATTTTGTAGTTGAAAAGAAAAGTTGAACTGTGGGTTGTCTGTAAGACTGGACACCTCTCCTGCCATATCAAATCCACCCTTCTTCCTCATTCTCAACGTCTGACAGACCACTTTTCAGATTCGTTAAGATTTGGTTTTCAGCCACACACAGCAGCATCTCAGTCCCCTTCCCCCGTATCATAGGCCACAGCCCAATTTCGACTCTCCTGAGAGTTCAGAATGCTTTCTTTCATGCTTTCTCTGCAGGGAGACATGATGTGGTGTCCACTTCAGAAGAAAGACGTCATCTATGGCCAGGGCTTGCCTTTATTAGTTTGAGGTTTTGTGTTTGCCATTGAAATAGAGCTAAAATGTTTTGCTTTTATCTAATGAATTTGCAAATCTGCCCTCAATTGAATCATCTAGCTCGTCTGAGAGAAGGGCTCCCTCCACACATCCTGGATGCTGCCGTCTCAGACAGCTCTGTTTTGGCTCCGTAGACACAGCCATATTTGGGAAACACAAACGGGCCAGTTTTGTATTGAAGACTCATCCTGGTTAACAATGCATGTTTCAGAAACTCTGTGTGCCCAGAGTTGTACATATAAAGAGTTTGAGAAGGAGCTCAGGGCTGTGGAATGCCATGAAGTCGGGTCAGGAGCAGGGAACTGGCAACCAGAGTCCTAGGGAGCAGTGGGGTGCTGTGTGTGTTGTCACCTGGCAGCCTCCGCGGACTATTTTAAGACAAAACCTTTCAGTGCAATTGCTTCTTTAGGAAATCTGGCTGAACATTCTAGTCATTTCATCCCCACCCCGTCCAACCCCGTCCTCATAAGACACTGCATGGGAGTAGTTTGGCTTCATTAAACAAAAGCAATCACTGGCGATTCATGTTGAAATTCCACATTTGGGGTATTTGCCATTAGTTCTGTGGAAGATTGCATCATGTGGAAGATTGCTATGTTCTAATGGACAAGATTGTTAGTGGCAATTTTTAAAAGCTTGTCTCCTAGAATTTTCTCCTGAAAGCTCTAAAAATTACACAATTGCGCATCAAATGCCAGGTATGAGCTAAGAAAAAAATTACCTTTCATTTAAACAAATATTATAACTATCTTATAAGCAGATTGGAAAATATGAATGAAATAAGGTTACCTATAATTGCACATTACCACATTAATACTAGAATTTAGGCGTATTTCCTTTCAAATAGGTGCGTGTATTTGTTTTTATGTAATTATAATCACAAATTATAGTCACACAGACCTATACCTTGCTTTATTCACCTAATCTTATGATAAGAAGTCTTTTCCCATGTTGTATGGTCCGTGTAACTATTTATTTTCATAACTATTCAACAGCCCACACAGGAGTGTGTGGCCGCGTACTTGGTCTGGTCCAACAGGAATGTCACTCGGTTTTCACTATCCTTAATAAATCTGTGACAAACATCTCTGTCTGCACTGCTTTATTGTCATTTTGGGCTCTTTCTTCAGATGAGATTCCCCTAAAGCACCCAGGGAACCAGGTGTATAGCTCCTGATACGCCGTGCTGAAAACACACGTAACAGCCACGGTGTCGCCGCCTGTGTAGGAAAATGCCAGCCTCTTTGCATTTGTCCACATTAATGTTTTTAAATTTGTGGACTAATTTAAGAAGTGGGAAAAATGATTAGTCATTATTTGAATCTTTTTTAAAATTAATCATGTTAAGTAAACATTTTCTCATGATCTGCATTTTCTCTTCTGGGAATTACTTCTTCATGCCTTTAAAATTTTTTTCTTGGCAGTAAGTATGAGTATGCTATAAACTAAGGATATTAACCTGCCCTGGCTGGTGTGGCTCAGTTGTTAGGAGCATCGTCCTGTAACCAAAAGTTACAGGTTTGATTCTTAGTCAGGGCACATACCTAGATTGTGGGTTTGATCCCCAGTCCAGGCATGTGTAAGAGGCAATTGATTGATGTTTTTCTCTCGCATCAATGTTTCTCTCTAAAAGCAATGAAAAAATGTCCTTGGGTGAGGATCAAAAAAAAAAAAAATGATATTAACCCTCTATTATGTTTGCTGTAAACCATGCATTATAATATATAAATATGATTACAGCTTATCTCCTAAAGTCTTTGTCTGAAGTTCAAATAATACTGCTTTCATGAGACTTCAAGCTATTTTGGGGCTATATTTTGGTTGTTGGCAGTTTTTTTGACAGAATCAACTTCCTGTGTTCATTTAAAGGCTCCATTTAGACATGGAAGGTTAAAAATGCTTGCAGACTCATTGGTAGTTGACTCTCCTGCTCTGGACCTGCCCCTTCTCTGGCCTGGGCCCGGGATGAGAGTGTGATGGTTTCAGTGGGACTTGGGCATCGATGGGATTTCTGAATCCTTCGATTACAAATAGGTCTCATTAAAATGAGTTTCTCATCATCATAAATTTTAATGGAGGTTTAAAAAACAAAACTAAACAAAAATAAAAACCTTTCGTTGTTGTGGGCCAAGTGGATCTGGTTATTGGGATTGGCCTTAAAGTTTGGGAGGCGAGAGGAAGGGCGTTAGTGGGAAGACACAAAGAGATGAAAGACCCAGAATGGGGAAGTCTTGCCAGGACTCGGTAGGAGTGTACATGTAGCTTAGGGGTTATTGAGAATATGGGGAAATGAGATTGGGGAAGTCCTTGAAACCTCATCTCACGGGCTTTTATGGTATGTTAAAGAATTTGGACTTGATGTTTTAGACTAGTGTTTCCCAAAGTGTGCCATTGGAGGTGATTTTAGAAGGCATGGCACTAAACATTTTTAAATTTTACTGTTTGTCCATTCCTTGATTCTCTCTCCCATGCAGAATTCATTCCTTTTCTTTCTGTGCTCCCATAACACGTAGGTCATGTTGCTAGCAGAAGGGTTGCCCGTTGTCCTATATGTTTGAATGGGCTATGTCTGTCCCTGTCACTCTGTGATTGCCTCAAAGACAGCAGCTGCGTCAGATTCAGGTTGGTGCCCTCTGGGCCAAGCCCTGTCCTGAGTGCATAGTTGGTGCTTCAGAAATGCTATTTGAATGGTATCAACGGATCTGTGTTTTAGGTACATTATTCTTTCTTAGGAGCTTCACTGCCTTTTTCCTTTTGCCCCACTCTGCCCAGCCAATCCCCCTGTGCTCAGAGGGGCCCTGTAGATTTTTTCCCCCACTGAAATCTGTCCCAGAAACTCTTTCACTGCTGAAGTCAGAATGTGGCAGTACACCGACCATGAGGGTGACTCTGAGCCTTATCAGGCTATTGTAATGGTCTGAGAATGAGGTGATGGGATAGAATGGTGAGTGTGCGGATGGAAAAGCAGAGGCGGCGGGGACACATGAGTCATGAAGATGGAAGAGATGACAAGACTAGGCAATTATCAGGTGTCGGGTGGAGGGCATAGCAAGAAAAAGAAGAGAAAGCAGGGCACTCGGGCATATTCAAGAGACAGCCATTCACTCCACTGATATTAATTGGGTGCTTGCTCTGTGCTGGGTGCCTTAGTGGGTGTTAGAATAGAGATAAACAAGACGCTGCCCTGCCTGAAGGTGCTCACTGCCTGGGGGGCTCCGTGTCTGAGGCCTGACTGGAGGAGCAGACACCGGGAGGGAAGGTGGAGAGAGCTGAGTAATGGCTTCAGTTGGTCCTGGCTGTTCCTTATCAGGACTTTGCATTGTTCAGTGAGTTATGGGGCGATGTGAAGAGGTTCTGAAGGGGAAAATGACACTGTCCAGTCCGTCAGCTGTGGAGGGCTGACTGACTGTCATCTGGAATTCAGATTCTGTTGCCAAGAGGCTGAAGGCACTCTTAGGAAGTCAGAAGAGGGATAGGAGAGTGGGCTTAAGAGAAGGGGTATAAAGCAGGACAGAAGGAAACTCTTCTGAATCTGTTTTTGCTCCTAAATAATAAGGGGGAGATTAGATTTCTGGTTCACAAACTTTTTTTTTTTTGTAGCCACAGAACACATTTATCCAAGGAAAGCTCAGGAAGTATAAATGAAAGAAATCAGCAAAACATAGCTGCCCTTGTTGAAGTGAAAGGTGTGGGGTTAGGGGCAAGCGCCTGTACTGTGGCCTGAGGGGGCTCATGGAACCTCCTTCCTGTACAAGTGGGAAACCATGAACAAGGACTCTGAAACCTGCATGGATCCTCTGGTTCTAATATTCCAGATGAAATCCTCAAGGGAGTGAGTGTGTCGTTGGAAAGGAATGAGGACTAGCCAGGGCCCCCCAGCTCTTAAACTCCTAGAAGGACCACAGAGGCCCTTTTCTAGAGGGACAATGCTCATGGCCCAGGGTAACCGGTGCACAGCGACACTTAGACATCAGGACCACGAGTGACTGTGGGAGGAGGAAGGAGTTAACTGTCTTACATCCAGTGGAAAGGTCAGTGAGGCCCCGGTCAGGGCACAATTCACTGGGCTTGGCCGTGTGTGTGCACTGGAAACCTTTCTGAAAACCATTTCAGATAATTGGTTAGAACGGAAACTGTGTTGGAGGGACTCCAGGAGGAAATGGGAGGACGTGGGGGATGGCCTTTCTGATGTGTTTTCCTATTGCTCGCTCTCCAGAAGCATCGATCTTTTCACAGAGATCTTGTGTTTGTTGTGTTCCTAGCCACCAGCCATGTTACGGGATTCCAGACTGAAGTTAATGTCAGGGTCGAGCTTATCCTAACTTCCTCTCCTTGAAAAGTAAGTGTTAGTGACTCAGTGTTTGTCCTTTCTGGCTTTCTGAGGAGCCTCTGTACCCTCTCCAATACTGTAGAGAGTGCATTTGAAGAGAAATGACATTAATAGAGATCAAGAAGAGGATGAGCTGTCAAAATTGGGGAAGCGTGACTTTGTGGTGGATCGGCAAAGTTTAAAGTAATTAGGCTTAAAAAAAAAAAAAAGGCAATAAGGTTTTGCGACCTGTCTCTATTCTTTTCAAGCCATTGGAAGTAACTGCAAATATATCAAGTCCCAGATTGGATTTCAAAGCTAGAGTAGACTGGGGTTTGGTCAGAGTGGGGAGCTAGCTTCCTGTTAAGCAGCTGCAGTAGAGTTAAGGATGGTCTGGTTATCTTGAAGACAATACTCCAAAGTTAGATCCTGAAGATGAAATAGAGAGAAGGGCCAAGTTCATGACCGAGCACCCACTGTATGCTTGGTCCTGAGGATGACAGTGTGTCTGCTCCAGAAACGTACAGTCTTTCATGTGTGCAGTGGGGTGAGGGTGGCTCACAGAGGCAAAACACCGCAGTGCATCGGTGAAGCTAGAGCATGCTGTGTTGAGAGGTCAACCGAAGGCTCATTCTCTTCTAAGTTTTACTGAACCTTGAGCTTGATTTTACAGGCAAACTCAGTTCCTCCCTGATCATATATCCCTGAACCACCCATATAAGGACCTTCTTTCCTTCCCCAACAAAAGACCCATATTTAGTTTTTGGATCCTATTTCATAAGCTGGAAGCAGGAGTATAACTTTTGCTTTTCAATAATTATTCATTCTGTGTCATCTCAGGATTGGAGGGTCGTGGAATTAGGGAGGGACCATGCAGAACTGTTAATTATCTAGATGCATTCTTAACAAGTCTGGCTACTTCACATCTTGTTCTTCTGGTGGAATGTCTGTGTTGATGTTGCAGTGCTTTGACCAAGTATGGTAGGTCCCACAGCCCCGCAGGCAGAATGGTAGCTTGACCCTCACTGGCCCACCCAAGCTGTGACACTCAACTGTGTAGGTTCCTGCAACCCATTGGGGGAAAGCTGTCCAGTTTTGCCACTAGATGGCGCTGTTCATCTTTTTGGCTGTTACCCAAAGGTGTCTGCTTCCTTTGGAGCAGACAAGTGGGAAAAATTCCAAAGAGGTGCCATCATGTTCTCAACCAGATTAAGCTCTTTACAGCTTAGTTTTTAAATAAATATTAAGTGTCATAGGTTTTTATGTAAAATCAACTCTCACATTCTACATACGATTGTAATAGCTTGTACTATGTCCAAATAAACAGCAGGGACTGGATTATGACTTTCACAGCACTTAGCATTCTTCCGGTCAGGCTCAGTTGTACATCTTCCTGGATGTGTCCTGCTGACAAAGCCATTTGCTGAGCCACGTGGGATTCAGATCTGGCTGGCCATATTGCAGGAGAGAGGAATGAAGGTTCTGCTTTCCCAGTGAAACCTTTGGGACGCCCTCCTCCCCCTCATCTTTGCCAGTCAAGGTTCTTGCATTGCAGAACAACCAGAAAGCACCCCTGGTTCACTCACACTGAAAAGGGATTTATTGGCAAGACCTTGGGTGGTTCTGAGTTTATGGGAGGCTGGAGAATGGCACTCAGAACCAGGGCAGGAATTCAAGGAGGCTGAGTTGGCTGGAATCAGAGCCAAAGTCAGGCCCTGGAATAGTCTGGGTAGGGTGTCACTGCTGTCGCCACCGCTGCCGAGGACTGGACTCTGGGCGCCATCCTTGGCACAGCTGCCACTGCCATTCTTGTTGCAGTTTTTTTTTTTTAAACTGCCCACTGCGTCTTTGTGTCAGCTGCTGCAGATTCAGTCAATCACCAAGTGACAGCATGCAGCAGAACCTAGTCCCCAAAAAGTCTTCATGTGCAGAGCTCGTACTCCCCTATGCATTGTCACTGTCACCTACACCGTCATCAAAAGAGTGTCCTGTCACTCTGGGCCCATTCTCCTTTCATCTTTTTTAAACAAAATTTATTGTTGATTTGAGAAAGACAGAGAGACAGATTTTTTTGTTGTTGTTCCACTTGTTTATGCATTTATTGGTTACTTCTTCTATGTGCCCTGACCAGAGATCGAACATGCAACCTTGGCATATGGGGACAGTGCTCTAACCAACTGAGCTACCTGGCCAGGGCTTTCTCCTTCCAACCCAACCACTGCATGGTTAATGCCTGACACAGGGAGGGCCTCCCAGAGAGCTGCAGTGGCTCTACTGTGGTGGGTGGATGTTTGTGTCAAAGTAAGGGGTAGAATTTGGGATATTACCCCTGACATGTGTATGTTAGATTAGTTTGTAAGTAAGAAGGGGCTGACACTTAGAAATCACTAGTATCTATATTGAGAAATATAAAATGTGCAAAGGACTACCCACATGTGACGATGATTAATCATCGTGTGTGAGACGAGACATCCTTTGTGTTTGTTTCCTAGGACATTTCCATTCATCTCTCCCCACCTAAGAATGCTGTTGTGCTGCGTACTTATTTGTAAAATTAAGATGGATTTAAGTAAACTATATAGAGGGAACTGGTCAATGAATTACGGAGTGTTATTCCTCTGAAATATTATAGAGCCATTAAAACGATGGATATAATGACTGTAAAAGTCCAGGAAATGTTAATGAGATATTTAATTTAAACGTTGGGCCCTGGCCAGATGGCATTGTCCTGTACACCGAAAGGTTGTGGGTTCAATTCCCGGTCGGGACACGTACATGGATTGTTGGTGTGGTCCCCAGTTTGGGCCCATGTGGGAGGCAGCTGATTGGTGCTTCTCTCTCACATCCATGTTTCTCTCTCTCTCTCCATCCCTTCCTCTGTCTCTAAAACCAGTAAATGTATCCTTGGGTGAGAACTAAAAAAAAAAAGAACACGAAAATGTCCAGACATTATGGCTGCAACTATGTAAATGTTATTTATGCAGACAGCTATAGGTAGAGGACTGTAAAAGAATAAAAGTACTTTCTGTTAAGGTAGCTCCATGGTTGAATCAATACCATTTCTTCAATAGTGTCTTACAAGTTGAATGAATAAAACCTTAACATAATACAATTGATTACTAAATTATTTTTAAAATACAAATATTTGGATGCTATCACAACAGCCCCTTTTTGTTTATTTATTCACTTATTTATTTAAATTTATTTATTTTTTAGAGCAAGGGGAAAGGAGAGAGAGGAACATCAATGTAAGAGAAAAACATTAATCGGTTGCCTCTAGTACACGTGCTGAACGGGGACTGAACCTGTAACCCAGGCATGTGCCCTGAAAGGGAATCGAACTGGGGACCTTTCGGTTTGCGGGACAACGCCCAACCAACTGAGCCACAGGGGTCAGGGCCACAACAGCCCTCTTGGTCCTGGGAAGAAAACTAATGTATCATAAAACCAGGACTGGAAACCACTGGGCTTAGAGAACACAGAAGGTTGTATTCCTTGGCTGAGAGAACAGATGTTCCCACCACTTAGACAATGATCTGAGGGGCTCTTGACAGTGACAGAGGCAAAGTACTGCTGATTTGGGCTGTATAGGACTTAAAATGATTTCCTTGTTGCCCTGAGCATGCTCCTGGGTCAATTCCAAGGGCAGTGATCAAGGCAGCCACCCAGAAAGGAAACAATGCCCATGTTAGAAAGGAAGCTAAAGCATGTCTCCTTGTGCAGACCCTCAAACCATACCTTGACCTTCTTGTTACAGAACTTATGAACCTGGGAGTTGGTTTCCTCTACATCATTGCTTCTCATACTTTAAACTGCACAGGGACCAGCTGGGGGTCTTTTTAAAATGCAGATTCCGATTCAGTTGGTGTAGAGTCTGAGGTTCTGCATTTTTCATAAGCTCCCAGCTGATGCCAGTGTCTCTGGTCTGCAGACCACACTTTAAATAGCAAGGTGCCACTTATCCTGAAGACTCGCTCTTCAGATTGTCCTTCAGATATTCAGCTACCCCTTGCTCTTCAGAATATGTGTGAGACCTGAAGTCTGAACATCACAAAACACTGCTGAGAGGAATTAAAGAAGACTTGCATGAGGAGAGAGATAGTCTGTTCTCATGAATTGGAAAATTCAATATTGTTAAAATGGTAATTTTCCCCAGATTAATCTATAGATTCAATGTGATCACGATGAAAATTCCGGCAGGGTTTTTTTGTTGTTGTTGTTTTTGTTTTTGGTAGAAGTTGACAAGATGATTCTAAACTTTATATGAAAATCAAAGGTCCTAGAAGAACCAAAGCAATTTTGAAAAAGAACAGAGTGGGAAGACTCACGTTACCTATTTCAAGGCTTACTATAAAGCTATAGTAATCAAGACAGGGAGTTATTGGATTAAGACAGGTCAGTGGAACAGAATGAAGTACAGAAAAGGACCCACATATATATGGCCAAATGCTAAATTGTGTTCTGCTAAGTGAGCGAAGCCAGGTACAAAGATCACATGCGCTATGGTACCAGTTATATAAAATTCTAGAAGAGAAGAAACTGCACTGACATGAAGCAGATCAGTGGTTCCTGGGGCCCGAGGATAAAACCACACTGAATACGAGAGCTGTCCATTTGAACTTCAGTGGTAAGCGCGGTGCCTACGAGCCCGGGCACAGTCGGGCTCTCTGGGTTCCAGCAGTGACTCTGCCACATTGTCAGGCAAGCGTTCACCTCTCTGCACCTTGGTTTCCTCATCCGTATGAACTAATACAACGTTAGTGCTTACCTTGTAGGGTCGTTGTGAGGATCAAATGAATTAGTATATTGAAAGCATCTAGAACATTTCCCTGTGCCTAATAAGCTATATTTATTGCTGCTGCTGCTGCTGCTGCTGCTATCGTTGTTATTAACCTCCAATAATATTGTGGTTTTCCCTTTCTCCCAAAATGTGGCTCTATCCTTCACCCTCTCCCTGACCAGTGTGCACTCCTGTAACTTGAGGGCTTTCACTGAATTTTAGAGCTGGGAGAGATTTGGAATAATATTAAGACCAAGTCTTGGAGACAAACTGAGGCCAAGAAGGCGGAGTGACATGCCCAAGGTCCTGTTACTGCATAGCAGACCCAGAACCAGGAACCTGGCCAAGCTGACTCCCGGTTCGGCTCTGTGTTATCAGGATATATGTGTTATTTTCATTTTCAATGTGAACCACGGGGATTTATCTTGAACCTGCCACTCATCGATGCCATTGTGTGGTGTGTGTTTTTCTGCAGAGCAGTTCAGAGCCCCAGTTGCAGAAGACCTGTCCCGTCACCACCATGAGCTCTGGTAAGTCATTTAAAGCCCTTTTTCTTCTGGACAAATCTACACAACTGGGCGGTTTACCCACTTTCCTCCTTACTCTGAAGGTCCCAACTGCATTTCATTTTTTAGTTTTTGAGACCTGGGTAAGTGCCAAAGCTTTGCCATAAATCGTTATCATCACATTCATCATTATGGATTTATTATCTACCCTGTGACAGGAACTGTGCCATACACTTATCAAGCACATATCCTGATCTTTATAATAGCTTCCTTTCCCTCTATTTTTAACAACTTTATTGAGATATCATTGGGATACAATAAACCGCAGATATTTTAAGTATGCAATTTGATAAAAATTTGATGTGTATATACACCCTAGTGGCTTTCTTAACCCCAGTGACGGCAGTGAAAGTAAACGGATTGACCATAATTGCCCCAAGGTGCGAGCTAATCTAACATGGCCTTCATCCCGGCTGGTGGAGCCCTTCGCTCACCCTTTAGTGAGACCTAAACACGTGAGCAGTTTTGAGTGTGTTTAATACAGAGCTGGCATAGAAAGTACGGGCTGGGGAAGATGAGAAGGGAACGCATTCCTGCTCATTGTGCGGCCCACAGCTATCTGCTTTCCAGCCCTGAATTTGAGGATGAGATGCTTCCGTCTGGAGACGAAGGCCTGCCTTAGCTACTGAGCCTACTGAGCTTCCCACGACCTGGAGGCTGCAGGGGTGGGGGGATGCCGAGGTGATAGCTCGGTCAAGGGTGCTCTAATCCTGCATTGATATGGATCCCGCGCCTGCGCAGGGTCCGTGTGTTGTGGCTGCTGTGATGAACAAATGCACATGGATTACAGACGTCCTGTGGAGCAAAACAGACGGCGTGACCACTCTCTAAGTGAGAGAGAGGGCCCCGACCCCTGCCTGGACAGGCTTTTATTGCTTTTCTGGGTACATTACATGGAGGATGGTTCTCATTTACTATGCACAAGTTTGCTGTAGGTGATTACCTTTTACAGATAACAAAGGAAAGGGTATTGCTAATTACTTCAAAGACAAGGATGTTACAGATCCAGGAGAAAAGTGGTTGAACTGGTTACACTCCATCCTTGGGAGGTTTAGCACAGACTTTAGGAAGTTACTTTAGAGATACACAGTAAACATTTGTTGCTTCAATCCAGGGTGAGGGAGTTTTAGCAAAAGCAAGTCTCATAGCAGTCTAGGTACAGTACAGGCCTGATTCCCCACGGGAGAACCCATCCGTGGGCGTGGGTCCTGTGTGCTGAACCTTGCTCCCCACTGGCCTTTTCGATTGGGGGCTGGGCTACATTCCCACACCACACGAAACGGTTCCCTATACTGCATTATTTCCAGAGTGTCACCAGAGACCTCTGTGGATGAAAAATGAGGCTTTTTGTTTGTTTGCATGCAGTGCCCTTTAGCCAGGTCCTCAGCTGGGCAGGGCCATGTGTGCTTGGGACCAAGGATGGCTCTGGGTGGAACCAATCAGGGCCACAACTTGGCTTCCTCAGGTGCTACCTGTGTGACCTTGGGCCTGTGGTGGACCCTTCTCTGCATCCTCCTCTGTAAAGTGGCCATCCTAAAAGCGCCAACCCACTGGGATTGTGCGACGATTAAGTGAAACAGTCTTCTAGCATACTGGGTACCATGCCCAAGGCTGGGCCAGTGTTCCGTCCACAGATCATCAGCCCCAGTCTCCTCCGTTTGGGGAGAAGGACCCGCTGCTCCCCGATGCCGTCCGTGCTTTTGCTGTGCATGAAAAGGCTACACACTTTTCCCTTCCAGGTGGACTCGGGTACTGTCAGTAGCTCCTGCTTCGTAACTCGTTTTTTGTTTTTGTTTAACTTTTTGTCTTTATAGTCATTTTTTTAAACTTTTGCTCTGCAGCCTAAAGTTTTTTGTTCTTCTAATATCAGAGTTAGCCTAAACTGGCATTGCTGCTTACTCCTGGCACAAAGAAAGGGCAGAGAAAATAGGAAGGAAGGGGCCAGGCAGGAGGGCGAGGGTGCGGGAGTCCCTGTGGGACTTTTCCCCAGGGTCTCCCTCTTGGGTGTGGTGCTGGAGGGAGGCTTTGCACAGCCAGAGTCCAAAAAATCTGGACCCTCTGACCTGACAATCCCACTTTGGGAATGTCTATCTTCATTCGAAGGAAACAAAAACATCGCCCGAAGGAAGGTGGGGAATCAGTAGGTTCCTGCTGTGTATTTACTCGATGGAATATTATGCCAATATTAAAATGATCATTGGGAAGAGAGCAGCTGTGTAGAAAACATCTCTTTTAACCTCTGGCAGACTGAGCAGCATGAGAATGATGCATTCTTCTTCCTCCGAGTCAGGCCTGGCTGCTAGTCACCGAGGGAGGTGCTTTGCCTGCATTATCTCATTTCATTCTCCTGGCAAACCCACAAAGGTGGGCATGGTTTACTTCTCCCATTCTTCAGATGGGGAAACTGAGGCCCTGTGTGGTTAATAATTTGGGATCACTGGTTAGTGAGTAGTGGAGTTGGGGCAAACCCAAGCTGTTGGACATCACTGTGCTGCAGAGTTTGAGTCTAAGGGGGTGGAATGATCTTTCAAAATTTCTTTCAGTTAGCTGTGTTTAATGAATAGAAGGGAAGAAAGGAAAGGGAAGACATGGGGCTGGACCTGGTGGAAGCTCAGAGTCTGCCCCAGTGCTGGCTTGGGGAGACCCGAAGCAAAGTCTACAGTCCTAGAAAGAAGACAGCCAAGAAGAATTGGGACAGGTGTGTGGGGAAAGGATAGTCAAAGGACAGGTGGGGTGATGGAACCTGTGATGTTTCTTTTACTTGGATTCTGGCCTTATTGCCAACACCCTCCTTTCATCTACCCCAGTAATGGAGGTGCAAGGGAGACGTTGACCTCTGGGGGAACCGGCCTTCATCCGTGGGTGAATCACAGGCAGTGAACAGGATGGAGCCTGGGTCCCTGTCCAGGCTGCTGGTAGGAGGAGCAGCGGGCCCTGCTCATGCCTGCACTGGGAGCATGCAGGCTGGCCCGCGAGGGTAGTTCCTGCTGGGGAGGCTGATCGTGAAGGACGAGGTGGGGTGACCTTGTCTCAGTCACGTGAGCTGCTGGGTCTGGGAAAGGGCTTCAGTGCTAGCATTTAGGGAAGTAGGATATATATCAACCAGATACATTCTATAGAATATATATAATATAGAATGTGTCTGGTTTATATACATATACATAAACCGTTTTATATAGAATGTATCTGATATATATGTATATAAAATGTTTTTTATTTTAAAAATAAAAAGTGCTTTCCCTGACCAGTGTGGCTCGGTTGGGCATCATCCTGCAAAGCAGAAGGTCGCTGTTCCAGTTCCAGTTCTGTTCCTGGTCAGGGCACATGCCTGGGTTGCGGGTTCCGTCCCTGGTCGGGGCATGAGAGGCAACTGATTGATGTTTCTCTCTCACATCGATGCTTTTCTCCCTCGCTTTCTCCCTCCTTCCCCTCTCTCTAAAAATAAATACAATCTTTTTTAAAAAAATAAAAAGTGTTTATCTCAGTCAGGGATGAACAAGACAACCTGTGGATAGAACAGACCAGAGTTCAAATCCCAGCTTAGTGATCTTAGAGCCCGGCCTCTTCTCTGAGCCTCAGACTTTTTATTTATAAGATAGCAATTCCTAATACTGAGCTCCAGGACCTTGAGTCTAAGGACAAAGTGAGATGCTAATTATGGAATGCTTAGCATGGCTCCGCAGATCCAGCCACATAGACGTTTAAAAGACCATAGCTGTCATGATTGGTTGGCTTTTGGCTGTTAAGGGTCCCTTGAAATACACTGGTCACATGTTCTTGGGTGGAAGGGTCTGCCCACCGCCTGTCTTCTCGTTCCTGCCTCCATCCATTCTGGGTGGGACAAAGGTGAGCAGCGAGGGTCTCAGTGTCTGCAGTTGAGCAAGACTTAGACAGGTCTCAGCTGACACAGAGAAGGTGACATTTGCCTCGAGGATACATAGGATTTCCTCAAGGTTAAAAAAGGGGGGAAGGCACATTCTCAAGCCAGAGCCTGGGAGGAACAGGCCTGCCGGTGAGAGGAGGGGAGTGTGTCAGGCAGGGGAGGGGACAGGGCACCTGTTCAGAGCGGGGACCAGTGGTTGAAGAGCCTCCAGTCCATGGCATATGTCCCCGGCTTTGTCCCGTAGGTGCCTGCTGGCCTTTGGGGCTTGCAGGGTCTGAGCTCAGAGTCTGCCCCAGTGCTGGCTTGGTCATCCCACTTACTACAAAGCTGTATTCCAAACAATCATTGGTACATTTTGGGGAACTTGGAATACATTTATTTTCAAGCAAATAGTATAAATAAATGGTTGAATGCCCAGACTAAACCCCAACATTTTTATTTTTAAAACAGAGATGAGCACTGGCTGGTGTGGCTCAGTGGATTGAGCGCTGGCCTGCAAACCAAAGGGTCACTGGTTCGATTCCCAGTCAGGGCACGTGCCTAGGTTGCCCGCCAGGTGCTCCCAGTGGGGGTATGCGAGAGGCAACCACACACTGATGTTTCTCTCCCTCTCTTTCTCTCCCTCCCTTCCCCTCTCTAAAAATAAATAAATAAAATCTTTTAAAAATAATAAAATCAAACAGAGGTGAAATACAGCAAATTTAAAGTAGAGGGATTTTAGAAAATCCTACTGCGTTGTTCTGTTTGGTTTTCATCTGTCCTGCACCCTGGGGCTTGTTAACCCAGGGCTGTGGCTTAGATCTGGGACTAGAAAGTGTTCTCTGGTGCAGACTGAGGGGTGGGGAAGGGGCGGGACAGAATGGAGGCAGGGAGAACGGTCAGGAGGTCTTGTCCTCTCTGGGACAATAACACAAGGGCCTCAACTGGGACAGTGGGCCGGTGAGGAGGGGCAGTGTCCAGGGAGGGACAGCGTGATTTTGCTGATGGCTGCACGTGGTATGGGGTGAAGAAAAGGGTCGTAGAGCCTGAGCTTTCGGTTGCCTGACTCAGTCTGGATGCACGGGGGTGCGTGTGAGCTGGCCTTCGAAAGGGCAGACAAGCCTTTGTCAGGCAGAAGATGCCATTTTGAGGAAATTAAGCAGATTTTTTTTTAAATGTACAAAATGAAGCCATAGCAAGAAGGCAGGAGAATTTATATCACCCACCACATACTTCCATCCCCAAACAGCTTTTGCCTTCTCTCCTGCTTCAGGCCGCACACAGTTCTCAGAATTCTCCCGTGTTGCCAGAGGGGGCCCGTCCCCAGGCCTGCGGAAGCTGTGTGTCCCCAGCACCTCACACTGTGCAGGACTCAATACCTGCTGGGGAGGGAGACCTCATCTTTAGCCTCGTGCTTTTTTTCTTTCTTTCAGAATGTGATGTTGGCGCCTCTAAAGCCGTGGTGAACGGGTTGGTACCAGGCAGCAATGGGCAGGACAAAGGTAAGGCTTTTAAAGGGAAGCCCGACTTGGTCCTGGAAAACGTTTCCAGGAGGAGCAGAGGATGTTGGGCCTGGACCACTTGCCTGGTGGGACCGGTCGCTGGTCCTGCCAGGCCCTGAGTTGGAGACCCATTTCCCACACTGACTTTCTGAAACCGCGAGCATGTTCTTGCATCTCAGGAATCAGAGGTGACTTACTAAAAATGGTCCCTAGCTCTCAAATGCAAAGGCTGGTGTACCTTATGCCTGGTGCATTTATCAGCCTGAAATTTCCCTTACGCGGCATTTCACCTTCGCAGCCTTGACCCTGAGGCAAGAGCCTAAATTGCTGAAATAAATAATTTCAGTGGCATTAGTTTCATGCACATCTTCTCATCTTTTCAGTTTTTAAAAGCTTTAGGACGAAAAATGTAAGTGTGACAGGAATGATGGATAAGATGACCTTTGAGGTCCCGTTTGCCCCGTAGTCTCTCATCCAAGTGTCTCGAGGCTGCCGGAGAGCTAAGTGCCCACGTCACTTCTGCAGTGTGGTGTGAGCTGGGGTGACAAGATACAGGTTCAAGTCCCAGTTCTGCTACTCACATGCATCCCTGGGGGTCCTTTGTCTTCACGGGTGTGAACTCCCATGTCTAGAAAACACAGGAATTGCATGATCTGCAGTATTTATTCCTGCTTCAAATTCTGGGTTCCAGGGATTCTCTCTGCCTTCATCCCACCACATTTATGGTATAAAAGAGGGAGGGCCAAACTCCTATCATTAGGGATTTAAATCATTTCCGAGTTTGACATGTTGGGCTTTTGTACTTTTTATCTGGTTTGGCCAAGTATTCCTTTTGAGACAAGCCAGGTGTAAAGTCAGAAGAGCCGAACGGGGAGGCATAGAGAGCGGGAGGGACGGGGCCTGGGTCGGGGCAGGTGCCTTTGGCAGGAACCCTGTGCTCCTTGCCTACCTGCCTACCGCCCTTCTCCACTCGTGGTGTGGGGCTGTGTTCTTGGGGTTCTGGATGATATCAGCTAAATCACACATCAGAGTGTTGAAGGTACCTGTGGAGTGGCTCCAGGGGAGGGTTTGATCATCCAATGAGGAGCACAGGACAGGTTGGGACTCTGATGCTTTTAAAACCTGCGGGGCCATTGACACCATTCCTACGAATTCACTGAAAGAAGAGACTTCAGGGGTGCAGGGGGGTGGGGGTGGCAGATGGAGGCGGATTCCATTCTCTCCTCAATAAGACTCACTTGGAGAGAGGAGGCAGATGTAACCCGAAGGTCATTGCGGTGGCCTGAGTTGGTCACTGAACCCAGGGCCAGCCCAGCTGAGCTCTAGTCTCAGCCTCTTCCCCTGAGAGCTGGAGGACTCTGAGCAGCTCTCTGAGCCTCTTGCTTCTTCTTCTGAAAATGGTAACATAACAAAAACCTCCCACCCAGCCAATCTCCAGCTGGTCATAAAGAGCAGGCAGTAGGATTGCCGTGAAAGCACATTTGTATCTCCAGACTTGCAGCATTGATACAATTGACTTAGTTATTGACAGCCTCATGGTTGCTGTGTGCCTTACGAAATAGCAGCGTGATGGGCTGCAAGGTGAACCGGCTATTGTGGAGGCTCCTCCCTGCCTCCTGTCCCCTCGACGGGCTTGTCAGCACGATGCTAATTCATCAGTGACCATCTTGCTTCCTAGACAGCCCTGCTCCCCCCCCCGCCCCCGCCCCCCGTTATTACATGGATCTGGGGCCAAAAGACCGCCGAGTGTTGCTCATCGGAGTGGCGTTGGCACACAGCACCTGAGCTTGCATCTCTCTTTATTTGCTGCCATTGGAGAGACAGCAGCCCTTGCCACATCCCAGGCAGTCACCCCAGCTCTCTTGCAGCTCAGCTGGGTGTCAGGACCCTGGGCTGCACACGTGGGTGCTCAGAGAGGAGCAGGCACAGGAACCCAGAAGTTAAGATTTTGGGGAAGCAGCTGTGGTGACTGTCACAAATGTATCCCTTTCCTTCCTCCACTCACCTGGGGCCTGAGCCATGGCTCTCCTTCTTGGAGCCCTCCCCTCCCAGCACAGATACCCCAACATTCTTTTGGGGCCGCTTGGATCCTGATTGCTCTCCCCTTCCTCTGTTTGCCAGGCCATCTGCATCTCTAAATCTTGGCAAGTTCCTGGTGTGGCAGGAGGCGCAGACACTGACCAACTGCATGTGGGTGACGGTTGGCGGGAGGGTTCTGTCGTCCTGGCACCGAACTCTAAGGAGAGAAAGCAGGTTAATTCAAATTACTGCGTCTACTGCTCTTTCTAGCGCTCTCTCCGTGTGGGCGACTTCCTCCTATTGTCCTTGCCCAGTTCCTCAACTGCCCGAGTGTTTCCCAAACGTTCTGTCTGGAGGCACCATTTACCCTTTTGTGTTTGCAGCGGCTGCCGACCCCTTACGTGCACGCTCTATTTCCGCTGTTAAAATAATTCCTGTGAAGACAGTGAAAAGCTCTCCAGGCCTAGTACTCCCTTCAGGTACCTCTCCTTGGGTTGGTTGGTTTCTTTTCATTGTTAGCTGATCATGCATGGTTTTCCTTCCTTCTTTCCTTCTAACAAAGACTTGGAGGCTTAATCCTTGCATGTTTAGGAGCCGTTTCCTCTCACTTGCTCGGATGGTTTCTTTTCTTCCTCGTGCGTGTGTGTATGTGTGTTCCTGTGAGCCAGCCAGCCTGGAGACAAACGGACAGATCCCTGGCCCCCCACCCCTCTCTAGGAGAAGGGTCAGTCCAGAGGGTTAATGTTTAATCTGGTGGGGTCTGAGGTACATGGGCTTCTTGGGTTCTCCCCAGAGGTTTTCAGCACCCAGTACTTCATTTAGAATTCCAGTCTCCCCGACAATTAATGTGGCTGCCCAGGAAACCTCTGAATTGGGCTGAACTTGAAGCAGCTGCCAAACCTAGATAGATGTACGTCTGTGATGCTCGCTGGGCCATTTCCCGGAGCACTCCCTCCCGACCCTGACCTTCACCTGCAGTCACTTCCTGCTTCTCTCCAAGAAGGGTACAGTTCCGATGTCAGTGCAGCTCGGAGCTTCCTTCTGTGTGAAGCAGGGCGAGTGCGGCCCGGGTGGCGCTTTGTCCCAGTGGTGCTTTCAGGAGGTGGGAAAATCTGGCTGCACGTTCAGAAACCCATGAGTGGGCTGGATTTGTCAGCTTGCCCCTCATCCTTGTGAGAAGACCAGGGGCCGTGGGTCAGTTTTCCCAATTGTCTTGTGGCATCGGTCACTTACCCTTTCGATAGGGGTGGACGAGGCAGAGGCTCTGTGAGGCCGCTGCCCGCTCCGCCTTACTTTGTGCTTTCGTGCTTCGTGTTCAGTGGGGCAGATCTGTGCTTTCCTGCGACACGAAGGGCTGCTCTAAGTTATTGGAAAGGGGGCTGCGGGGGTGGGAAGAAGGAGGAAAGAAGCCTTGCTTCTCTCCGCCCGGCCCAGGCGTGGGGATGCGTTGGACGTCTCAGCCCGTGTCCTGCCCTATGCCCACCTTACACTTTACTCCACAACCCCAGGCTTGGCAATTTTAGGTCCAAGATCCCGGCTGTGCTGTGAGCAATTGGAAAAAATGAACTGTGGAATTCAGTTCAGCTCAGCTGCGCAGAAACGTTTAGCACATGTGCCTTCCTGGACTGTGTGGTCTGCATCAGTGTCTTGCCTCCTGTGACTGACTTCCTGGGGGATGAGCATCCAGCTCTTTTGAAGCCTATTTTGAAATCCTTCTCAGTGGAATTCTGAGAGGTGACCTGGGTCTGTTATTAGGCCATTGTCAACTTCAGAAGAGGTCGGGACCCTGGGATGGCCGCGCTGGGGGTGCAGCGAACACTGTTCGTGGAAGGGTGTAGTGTTTCTGGTCGTTCTCTTTGGTGTGACTTTTCTTCATTAAGTTTGGAATGTGAGGCCCTCTTATGTGCTCTCTCCCCAGGCAGCATGTCCTGCCTCGCCATTTCAGGGGCTTTGACGTGCTGATACAGACCTTCTTTTCCTTTCCTCATTGGAGAAGTGCAAGAAGCAGTGGTTCTCTGCAGAGACCACCTAATTCCTGATGTTGCCAGCTTGGTCTTTTATAAGACAGCTCGTCTGGAAGCTTGAGAAGTCTTTCCTAAATCCTTTCTTGAACTGTGCCTTACTAATTGGTCAGACGCTTGCTCACCAACCTAAACTTCATTTAATAAAAGAAGTAAACCCATTTTCATTTTGAAATGTTTTCAGCTGGTATTATAACCCATACATTTACTCAGAACTCACAGTTGCCTCCGTTTTCCCTAACCTCGTGATGGGTGGGAAACCTCTAAAAATGTGGTCTGTTCCTCTCCACCACCCACAGATTCACTTGCATTTGCCATAAGACTCTGCGTGGCTCTAACCAGGTTCATCTCATTCCCCATCTTTAACAAGTTGCTAGCTGACTGTTGCTTAGGAGCCTTGGATTCAGTGCTCTCTTCTGGATGCTTCCTTTTCAGATATGGATCCTACAAAAGTCTGCACTGGGAAGGGAGCCGTGACTCTCCGGGCCTCGTCCTCCTACAGGGACACCCCAAGCAGTAGCCCTGTGAGCCCTCAGGAAACCCCACAACATGAAAGCAAACCAGGTGAGCTACCCCTGGAGCTAGGGTCAGGAGGTCAAAGCCACATGGAAAGAGCATGGATTCATCAGCTGCTTCTTGATTCTCCCAGGGGTCCCTGGGTCAGTCAACTCCTTGTTCCATCTGTGATGGGTGGCGATCGATGCCCCGAACTGACAGATACTCACTTGATTCAGGCAAAGGCACAGCAGCAACCACCACTTCATTTTAGCTTTTGACTGAACAGATGAGCAGAAACCTTGTTACAGAGCTGGTGGCTTTGAAGACCGCATTGGTGAACGCAAAGATGGCTTGGGGGCATGAGGAGGGAGCTGGCAGATGAGCTAGTGGTTAGGTGTCTCTGGGGGCCAGGCAGGGCTGGGGCTGGGAAGCAGCCAGAGGACATTGAGAAGTGCCGGCAGCTGGCTGAGCTGGCTCCCAGGAAAGCAGAGCTGCGGCAGGCTCAGGCCTGGGAGAATGACCTGGCAGCTGAAGGAGCGGGATCAAAGTGCAGTTCTGAGGCCAGTGCAAACCAGGAGCAAAGGGAGACAAAAGAAGTCCACCTGAAGCCCACCTGCCCACCTTGACCTATCCCTTGGGAGGCCTGGGTGTCTAGAGCATATTGTTGAAGTTTAAACCTGGGACTTTGGAACCTGATAGATCTGTGTTCAAGTCCTTCACTACCTGTTGTTGGCTGTGCAACCTTGGACGAGGTATTTAGTCTCTCAGCCCTAGAAGCCTCATCTGTAGAATGGGGCTGATGACTGCACCTGCCTCATAGCAGTACTGTGAGAATGAAACACAGGAAGTGGTTTGTATCACGCCTGGTGGCGTGGAGTGAGCTGCATTTGTTGCACCAGCAGAGTCAGGTGTGGGCCCCTCGTGCGCTGCCTTGGGCAGTGCTTTCTGACTTTGGGTAAGTCACACCTTTGAAACACGTTCAAAGTCTGAGGGACTTGAGCAAGATGGTTTCCAAGCTCGTTCAAAAGTGCTCTGTAATCTTGGAAGATATGATTATTTCAGCCTCTCTGGAGAGGGCTCTCCACAGCCCAAGTGTCCCGGGAGCTGGGAAATGCTGACTTAGAGGCCCCACAGGCTCTGCCAGTGTAGCGTAGGGCAGCCCCTCTCCACGCTGTAGGGCAGTGCATGGTTCTCACACTTGAGTTGCATCAAATCACCTGGAGTAAAAACACAGGTTGCTGAGCCCCCAGGTCAGAGCTTCAGAATTTATGATTCCTACTTGTAGGCCTGGGGTGGCATCCCAGGTTTTGCATTTCTGACAGGTTCTCAGGTCATACTGATGCTGCTGGTCCAAGGACCACAGCTGAGAGCTACTGCTGTAGAGAATGGGAGTTCCTTTTTTGAAGGAAGGCAATACAGGGAGGAAAGGAATCGGGGTGATGACTACTCCCTAGGGACCAGAGAGGAAAGGAAGTTGGGCATGAAAGCTTGTTGGGACAGTGGGGAGCAGTGTGCTGTGACAAGGGAATTATATGGGATAGCCCAGCGTCCTGGGAACTGACTTCTCTTCTGTGCCAGCCACCTGTACAGGTGCGCAGGCAGGTGTCCAAGGATGAGGCCGGGCTGGGGTTTGAGCACAAGCCCCATTCTGTTCGTGCTGGTCCCTGTGGAGAGCTTCTTTCTCCCTCGACTCAGGGAAGACAGGAGTGGCCTCCAGCACGGGAACTCGAAAGTTGCTTCTTGGCCCTGGTTTTCTGGGCCCATGCCTCACTCTTGCCCCACTGCCGTTTGCCACTTCCATCTCCAGGAAAGATGGGGCCAAGCGGTGAAGGCAAAATAACTTCTTCCTAAAACAATCTAACTGTTCTTCAGGCCAAACTGGGAATATCCAGCTTCCAAGCTGGAGGATGTTTGAGAAAGAGAGAATCCCAAGTGATGGTTAAAAAGAAAAAACATCCTACAGCCCAATGGCTCAATAAAATGACCTATCAATCACCTGGTCCTTCCTGTGGCAGTGAGAGGGAGGATGGGAAGAGAGGGAGCCTTGATCGCCCCCTGGTGGGCATAGTGTGGCACTATCAGAATGTAAATGCTCCTCCATCCTGCGGTCCACAGTAAGCTTTTGCTACAATACTGTGCAGTTGTTTGAGGCACTTTAGGAAGCTCTCTCTGGTCCACAAACCATTCTATATCTTACAAGTTTCTAACAGTAATTTGTGTGAAAAAAATCGTGTTTTAACACGCAAATACACTCAAGAATTAGGGGATAACAATCAGTCATTCACACCTTTCAATAAATTAATCTTAGTGCATGATTTTCACCCTGTAAGTTGAGATCACTGAATCCAGATTACTCATCCAGACATTCATGCAGCATCATCTCTGTGCCAGGCACTAAGTGAGTCCAGGGAATTGTGATGAGAAGTGGGGAGAAGGGAGGAAAAGGAAGAATAATTCTGGGAGCATTAGGTGAGGACAAAAGGCAGCTTGTTGTGGCAGGAGAGTCGAGCATGAGCCCCCCGTCCACCCCTGGCTTTCTGACTGTGGTTAAGTCACACGTTTTAGGCAATAAGAAGTATGAGGGAGTTGGGTAAGATGGCTTCCAAGCCATTGTAGTTCCAGAGCAGCAAGCTTGGTTTGCATAGAGGAAAAAAGCTCCATGCTGAGTAAGGGTACACAACAGGCTGCAGTGAGTTGACACTGGTGGAGGGGGGCGGGTTCCAAGGATGTGACTCTAGAGGTTGGACCTTCGGGATCTTGCCCTCGTACCCAACTGCTCATTGACCAGTGGCATCCTGCTGGCTCTTGACTCTGGCTGTGTCCTCGTGGCTCCCTGGTCCCCACTCATCCCTGCCTGCCCCCTCCATCAGGGCCTCGGGATGACATCTTCCTGGCCCACACCAGTCTCCAGTCCTGTCCCGGCTGCCCTTGGGCCCAGACCTGTCTTGTGAAAACAGTTTCTGTCAGGCAGCCATGCCCAGCCTGGACTGGGAGCCCAAGTGTGAGGCAGTGACTTTTTCCATCCCGAACGTCGTCACAGATAGCTAATGTCAGTTAGTGTCCTGCTCCCCCACAGATGCAGCAGGGCCAGCATCTGTTCTCTGTCCGCTCTACCTGCCTTGCTCCCTGCCTTTACCCCCTTCTTCTGTTCCTACAGGTCTCCAAGTTGCCTGTAGACTGGAAGCTCCAGTTTCCCACACTGTGTCGATTTCTTTCCTTAAATGGACCTTTGACACCCGCATTTCAGAGACACCCCCTATTTTCAACCCTCTCATCCTGGGAGACATGTTCTTATTCCTGAGTCATATAGTCCCCTGTCGAGGTGCCGCTCTGCCACTACTATCTTTGTAATATCAGCAAATTACTCAACCTTAGAGAGTGTCAATTTTCTCACTTATAAAATGGGAATGATCTTAATAGAGTTTTTGGGATTCAATGAGCTCTTTCATATCGACATTTAACACAGAGCCAGGCAGACAGCAGGTGCTCTTTAATGGTAACCATTCTAGTTACTGTAGACCAGGAGGTCCCCTAAAGGCTTCCTACACTTTCAGTTAGAGACCCTGAGGGCCTGGGCCTGGGTGCGGGAGGCAGGAATGAAGAGCAGGGGCCAAGGCTGAGTGGACTCAGGGGAGTGAAACCGCAGGGCTCAGCAAGGCGTGTCTAAGGAGCATGGAGGGCGGGCTCAGTGCTGACCAGGAGAGTGGCTGGCACTCATAGACATGAGGGAAGGTGAAGGAATGGTGAATACCATTTTTTTTTTTTTTGACGTGTTGAGTTTTTTGGCAAGGGAAGGACTTCTGGGAGGAAGTTTCTAATAGGCATTTGGAAATTTGGAGTCTAGATATACATCTGGGAGCCACCTGCAACCACATGAGCACTGGGAGGGTGGGGCTGCTCTGAGAGGTTCAGTGGCAGATGGAGCTTTTGGACTTGCCAGGTTTAAACCCGCTGTCAGGACTCCTGTTCTCACGTGATAGCTTGCCTCTGGCTCCCTGGCCACGGTTTCCTGACCAGCTTCTAATCTGTGACTGTGGACCTTAGTTTTTGGAATAGAACCATCTGGAAAGAAATGCAGTAATCTTAGTGCTGACTCCCTGCCCCTGGGAGAGGCGTTACCTTATCCCTGCTTCCTGATACCATTGCTTGGCCAGGTCTGGGTGTTGGCTTGTTGGCTCAGAGTGACTCCACCCATGTCCCCAGGTCAGGTGTTTTTGCTCCAGAGGAGACAGGGAGCCTGGACTGGTGGTGGGTGTGATACCACGCTTCCTGTCTGGGGTAGCCTGAAGACCATCATTGCCTGTGTTTTGACTCACAAGCCAAAACCCTGTTCAGTTCTTACATTTTGTTAATTCTGTGCCCGTTGGCCCCACTCCTTCTGCCTGATTCTGGAGGACCAAGTTCGCTTTGGAGGTAAAGATTCTTGGGCCTGCAATCAACTCGTTTCCTCTAGTTGGAGTCTCACATTTGCTCTCCAGAAATGGCAGTAGCAGAAAAGGTGTCATGAGAAAATGAATGTAGGGACAGTGAAAGACACTTCCTACCCCCATTAACTCGGGGACCTTGTTCTGAGCCCATGGGTGAGAACTGCAGCCAACTGAGGAGATGGTGGGAAAGTCCCCATCAGAGAACCTCTGCCTCTGACGCCGACTCCAAGGTCAGGGGGTTCCCCAGCCATCCTCCGTGTTGATACTCTTCTAGAACGCCTCAGAGAACTCATTGAAAGCTATTATACTCATGGTTGTGGTTTATTACAGATTAAAATCAGCAGGGAGAAGAATCACAGTTTCCATTATCCTCTCCTGTGGAGTGAGGATGTGTGGTTCCTAGCATTTAGGTGTTACGGTTGCTCAGATGTTCCAGCCAGGAAGCTCACCTGAGCCGGGGTGTCCAGAAGTTTTATTGAGACTCCATTACACAGGCATTACCCGCTACCCGTGTGGCTGAAACCCTAAAGCACATTATTGGTGTGGCACAGAGACACTCCCATCAGGGTTCCATTCCAGGGATTTGGGGATTAACTCCCAGAAGGACATCTTTTTGGGTAAGGTTAAGTTCTTCACCAAACAGCATGAATAAAAAATAAACATAAACAGGGAGTTTTAAAACACTCCTAGAGCTCCTTTTAACCCCTCTCATCTGTCGGACACTCTACCAGAACACATCAGATCTCTCAGAGAAAGTTACCCTAAGATTTCAAGAAGAAACTGACCAGCCAGACAATTTAGGACAGACCAAAATGACATCAGCACGGAATGAGACACAAGAAAATATCAGGGGGCTGTGGCCCCGGGCCAGAAAAGGTGATGTATAAAGAACAGATGGAGAAAAAGATAAGGCGAAAGAAATTCTACTTCTCATGGGAAGGCTTGGGTCTCTTCAGGGCTGCAGAACCTACCTAAGATCCAACTTTCCAGGGCCCTCTTCCCCCTCAGGAGCTCAAGGTGACATTTCTTGTAAGAAGCACTGTGACAGCCCCCTCACCCGCAGTGAATAATTGACGGCTCTGTATGTAAGGTTCCAGATGCTGTTTCAGGCGCACGGTGCCCTGCGCTGCTGCCGCCCGTCAAGGCTGAGAAGACTAGGTAACAGACGAAGGGGGGTGAGCCGTTAGAAATACCGCCCCCTTTAAAGGAAGGGAGGAATGCTTAGAAGGGGCCTGGGAACTAATCAGGGCAGGGTAAGGGGAACAGTTTTAATGACTTGGAATTAGAAGAAAAAGTGGGTTGATCCCTAAGCATATTATGCTCTTGAAACTGTTTATCAAATGGCAGAAATCGGCAACTCTCATTTATTTCTGTGTCTGGGGAAATTCTTTTTCTTATGCTTTGGATGACTAGTTCACTAAGCAGACATTGTCACTGGATCCTCATGACTCAGAAGTGGTAGATAGGGTCTCTTGCAAATGTGGCTAAGTCATTGGCTGCAGGATGTATAGTTAGCAGGATAGTCAGTTTTGGCACTCAAATTTGGCAGTCTGGTGCTGACATGGTAGTCCCTTTTTGGTACCTAGACCTTTGGAGGGACAGACTCATCTTGGTTTTCCATGACCTGTCTGTTTGCCAATGTCACCTGAGAACCAAAGAGGAAGCAAAATAAGGTATCCTAAAATCCATTTACAAAGCTCACATCCTTTATTGAGTAGTCTCTCACTCAGCACTCCAGTGTGTTTACAAATACACTAGCATGTTAATATTCTAGTGTATTTGTAAATCTAATGGGTTTGATAGAAAGACCTCACAAAGGCAAATCAGAAATAACTTAGGGGAGGAGTGAGAACCATTGTCACCACATGTCACCTGGTGTTTCAAGACTTGTTAGGTGTGAGGAAATCTCTGGGCCAGGGCTCTGGGTGGTTGCAGCAGAGAGTGTTGAAGATGTCCACTTAGAGGATACTTCACATGCCTGATCTCTGGATCTTCAGCAGCCCTGTGAGGTACACATGGAGTAAGGATTATATTTTTTAGCTGGAAGTGATGAACAGCTTGCCCTTGGTTGCACAAGCTATCCATTGCAGTGGTGTGAATAAAAATCAAGTCCTATGAATTTCCTAACTTATGTGGTTGGGAAGAGAAGACAGACACCTGTGAATTATCCATAAGGGAAGGGCAGAAATGTTACAGACAACCCGCTAAAGGAATATACACCTGAAACATGTAAAAACCATGACTTACAGGGGGAAAAATAAGCAAAAATAGATACAGTTAGTTTTCCAGAAGAAGGATGTTTTCAGGTATTGCTTGTATCAGTGGTTCTCAGAGTGTGGGCTGTGGATCATCAGCCTTAGCATCATCTGGGAGCTTGTTAGAAATGCAAATTTTCGGACCTGACCTCCTATCACTGAGTCGAGAGAACCCTGGGGGTGGGAGGAGGGGTAAAGCCCAGCAGTCTGTCTTCACAAACCTTCCCTGTGATTCTGATGCAGCTCTGCCACCTAGTGGCTCCCACCACCTCCCTGAAATGTAGGCTCTGCTTGGTGGCCGATGGTGGCAGTGGATGGTGGACAGAGCACTGTATGTCATTCTGGAGACCTGGGCTGACTGCTTTGTCATTTCCTGGCTGGGTGACTTCGGGCAAGTCAGTTGGCCTTTCTGTTTCCTCATCCATGAAGTGAAATGATTACCTACGTCACAGACTTGTGTGCCCTAAATGAAATACTAAATTGGTGCAAAGGTGACTGACCACATCTGGCACTTAGAAAGGTATTCAACAAACATTTGTAAGTCTCAGCTTGACATCTGGAAGGCCCATTGCTAGTCCTTGAGGGACACACACTGAAATGGAGCCATGGGCTGTGAGAGCTGCTGTATTACTCCCTCTCTGTCTCGGAGGCACGCAGGGAGAAGGAAGTGAAGGCATTGGCTAGATCAGCGGTTGGCAAACTTGACCTATGGGCCAGAGGCAGCCATGCCTATTTTTGCAGGCCCATGGACTATGAATGACTTTTACATTTTTAAGTGGTTGAAAGAAAAGTCAAAACAATATTATATGCCACATGAGAATTCTATGAAATTCAAATGTGTGTCCATAAGTAAAGGTGTATTGGAACATAGCCACACTCATTCACACACACAGCACCTATGTCTGCTCTTGTGCAGCAACAGAAGAGTTGAATAGTCTCCACTGAGACTATATGACCACAGAGCCTAAAATATTTACAGTCTGGCTCATTATAGAAAATGCTTGCCGACCTCTGGGCTAGAAGGAAGATAGAGAATGGAAGCGAGAGATGATGCAGAAGGTCATAAGAGCAGACATTTACCAAGCTCTGCCAGGCACTGGGCTGAGTGTTTCTCATGTGTTATATCATTTAATTCCTATAGCAATACTTATGAAGCAGGCATCCCATTATCCCCATTCTTCAGATGGAGAAACTGAGGCTTATAATTCGCTCAGGGACATGGAGTCCATGGATGGTGGAGTCAGAATTTGAATTGAGGTCCACCTGCCTTCCCAGCTGAGCTAATAACCATTGTGCTCTGCATGGCCTTGTGGTGTTAAGGGGGTCTGAGGTACATCGGGCCGGGGCTGGGAGGGCAAGGTGATAGCCCACTGAAGGGAAACAAGGGTGCCTTTTCGTGTGATGAAACACAGAAAGGGGTCATTAGATTTTAGATGTTTATGTGGCTCATTTAATGGAAAGAAGAAAAGCAACCGGGGAGAAAAAAACATTCTTGCCACCTCAGATCCCTCTGGGCTGACATGTTCTCTCACTATCCCAGCACCGAGACCGACAGAAAAAGTGCTCATCTCTTTCTCCCTCTGCTGGGCCTGTTCATTAGGAGGAGGGGTCATGCTGAGCCTGCTAATGAGGAGGGGTCACGCTGAGCCCACATCAGGCGTGACGAAGAGGAACGAGAGGTAGTGAGGAAGCACTGGACAGTGAAGTTCTGTTGCCGTTTAGTCTGTAAAATAAGAATGTCAAGGAACAATTGTTTCTTCATTGCTGTGAATGCGAGCCTTGTGTTTTCAAAGGTCAGCGCCTGTGAGCACATCATGGTTTGGAGTGGGTTCCTATGGTAATTAGGCCATCAGGACTGAGAGCATTTTGTGTCAGGCAGCGGGGTGCTGGATTTGCGTCTTTCTGTGCGGCGCATGCTTGTTTCCTGCAAATGTAACCATTGCTGTCTCCCCCTCCCCCTTTTTTTCTTGTTTTCATCCTTTCTGCACCACACACAGTTCTGGAGTCAGAGAACCCATCGGCAGGTATGGTTTCCCTTGGATTCTTCCTGTCCCTGCCTTCCACCAGGGGCCCTTCGATTAGAGGGGAACCAGGGAGTGTTCCTTGGGAGTGAGGGTTTTTTGCTTTCTTTCTCCCATCTCAGATGAGTGGAGGCCTTCTTCCAATGCTGATGCCAATGGAAACGCCCAGCCCTCTTCTCTCGCTGCCAAGGGCTACAGAAGTGTGCATCCCAGCCTTCCTTCCGACAAGCCCCAGGTAGGCATGTGCCCCGGGTGGGGTGGGGACTGCTGGGCGGCACCTGTTCTTAAGTGTTTTTGCTTTAGTTCATGCAGCCAGCTTGCTCAGCTGGGTAATGGGCTGGGCTCAGAGTTGCATTGGTGGCCAACTCTGGAAAAATTCTGCAGGAATCAGAGTTAGGGAGAAGCTAGGGTGAGGGAAACAGAGGCGTGGGATAAGGTTGGTGTGTACCAGGGTATTGGAAATATAGGCCCGGCGTTTGACCGGGTGTTTAAGGGTGTTTAGGAATGTTCTGGAAGAGAGAATCATTTGGCTTTGAATGGTGGGGAAAAGTTCTGAGCTTGTTTGTTAAAAACTCTGTAGAGTGTAATATTCAAGCAGAGAGTGAACTCTCGTGTTTATTCCATTTACTCGCTGCAGTCGGGGCTGTAAGAGTTCCAGCAACTCTGTCTTTTCAGATTAAGTTCGAGTGGCTATTGCCAGACCCTCGTCTGTGGCCCAGGAGCAGGCAATTAGTGTGGGGATGGCAGTATAGGGGAGCTTAAACTGCCTAGGTCTCCCTTACAGAAAACAAAAACAAAGAACTCCAAGGTGTACAACTTGGAGTAGGGATCATTTTGCTGAAGTCTTTCCCCCTAGATTGTTTTCCTGATCTTTCTTCCCTCCCCCGCCTGTGGCTACTTTGCCATTTTGGTAAAAGGAGGAGACCCAGTTTTAATTCAGGCAATCAGTGAAGAGTGCTTTCACGGAGAAGCACAGCCATGGACGGAGCAGTTCTTTCTTTTAAAGGAAGCTCTGGTGCCCAGAATATGTTGCAGAAATGTGTTCCTCATGTGGTCCACTTCCCTGTGCCTACTTTCTGTCAAGGTGCTCCCAGAATTCACCAAGAGCCCGGGGACTCTGCATTTCCTTCCTGCTTCCCACACTCCTTCTCCAGTGATCCTCTGGTTCCTGTTCCTGAGGACATAAAATTGCACTGGCCCCTGAAGTGAAACCAAGTCAGAGATAATGTCCCCCTTCCTCTCTGCAGACCCCTGTCTCCCTATGTTTAGAGTTGGTCACTTAATTGCCCACCTGATGTGCCGAGCCATACCACTAAGCCTTCCCGCCCCCACCATGGCTTGCCTGTCTTCGGTATGGCCGTGTGCACCCAGGGCCCCCGTTGGAACCAGGAGCTGTGAAGGCGCCTCCTGAAGTCTTCATCAGACATGGGGACTTGGGAGGTCACTTGTCCAGTAAATGGCTTGCCATCGGTCTCCCTGGCTCAGACCTTCCCTGGTGTATGAGTGTGCTGCCTGAGACAGATGGATTTCCTTCTCAGCCATCTCCAGAGTGGATGCAGCTGGCTCTGTTCCAGGTTAGGAGGAAGTGCTGACTCATTCAAGGCAAATGTAAAAGCACATCCTCTTCCATTATCAGTGACTTAGCTCAAAGAGAGCTCACCAATTCCTTTTGACTTCTTAAACAGCTCTTCAAAAGACATGATTTTAAAAGCATGTGAAGTAAATAAAAATTACTTTACATGTTTATTTACTTCTGGTTTATTGAGTACTTGTGCCTCTCCTCAGAAGGACTGAGTTGGGGTCTGAGGGGCAGATGGTTGGGGGTGGAGGCTGCCTTTCCTCCTGCCAGCCTGGACCTGCTTCCCTGCTTTCTGGCAGTAGCAGAGAGCCAGGGCTGCCCTCTCCAACAGCGTCATCATGGTAGTGTCCCCACTGGAGGTGGGGATCGGTAGTTTCAGAACTGTGTAAACTAAGAACATATCAGATTCTCCCAAGCAGCCCTGTGTTTTCACTGTCTCACCTTCTAATAAGAGAAATGAAATTTCGTTAGTAGCCTTTATTCTGGGGAGGATGCAAACTGCCTATGTGGTTCCTACAATGTTTACAGGAAAGGGAAAGCAGCTCCCTCCATGCGAAGGGACTGTGCCTATCCAGCTCCTCCTTTAGGGCTAAAAGCAGCCCCAGGACAGGAAGGCCCTTGGCTCTGCGTGCATAGTCAACACCCAGGGGAAGCATCTTCTCTACAGGGTCAAAGCCCTGGGCAGGCTCGCGCCTGATGTCGTGCAGCTGTGGCACCATATATGGCCACAGCCAAATTAAGTTAAAAACTCATTGAAATGGATTTCTATCTTTGGACAAGAAGGAATCACATGTGGGACACTTGAGCTCAAAGTAAAAGTAAATCTGAGCCTAATTCAAGATTGTCTTTTACTTACTTCCCTAGATAACCATGATCAGCTTACCCCACAGTCCCTTTGGTGCATGTTAGTTCAAGTGTTTTGTTTCCAGAGAGCATCATTTGGTCTATAAACGTGGCCCAACCTCCAGCCTGCATTCACGGAAACCAAGTGAGTGCCTCTGGAAGGTTTGCTCCTGGTTACTACTGAAGAGGGTTGCTCCTTTTGTCTTTTTGGCTGGTACCTACGGCCACATTCCACTGGCACTGTCACCGGGACCCTGAGGAAAGGACAGACGTCAGGTTAACCCTGGAACTCAGATGGCTTCTTCTCCTTCCAGGTTACTTGAAAACTTGAGTTTGTTAAAGGATAGGTTGTTTACTCTTTCTGGGTTGATATGCTAATCCAGACTCATAAAACGTTTTTATTCTCACTTATTTACTCTTCCAACATCCTTTCCCCCTTGCCACCTGCACTCTACGAAAAAATAAACAGAAAGTAAAAAACAACCTCAGAATAGGTTTACACCCTTGTACCCTCCCAGTTTTTAGTCACAACCCATTTGCCAGATAGTGACCAAACTCTAATGCATCTTGCCTGTGCTGTTTGGTGGAAGGTTCTGGTTTTCTTCTAGAACTGGACTATCTTTAAAGATAGGGGCCAGTGAAGAACATCTAGGTGTCTTGGCTTGGGCTACTGTAACAGAACACCATAGCTGGGTGGCTTAAACAACAGACATTTATTTCTCACAGTTCTGGAGGCTGGGAAGTCCAAGATCAAGGTGCTGGCCTGTTTGGTTCCTAGTAAGGGCTCTCTTCCTGGGTTGTAGACAACTGCCTTCTCACTATGTGCTCACATGGTAGAAGGAGAGAGAACTCTGGTCACTTTCTTTTCTTATAAGGACACTAATCCACATCATGGGGCCCCACCCTCATGGCCTTATCTAACCTGAGTGCCTCCCAAAGGCCCCACCTTTAAAAATCATTTCTTGGGGTTAGGGGCTCAGCATATGTATTTGGGGGGATGCAGACACTCAGCCACAACACTAGGAAAATAAACTTTGCTCATCTTATGGTCTAATTCCCAGTTGAGCCACCAGTTGACAGATGGCTTTCATTGAAATGAGGATCAGTCTGGAGATTTACCTCATTTCCTGACCTTCTGCCCCACTGAGACCCCAGGAGGAGTCATGCTGAGTGAGAGGGAATGAGCTGTGAACTATAGCTTTCTAGCTCTGAACCTGGAACCAGAGCCTTGGCCTTATGCCAAGAGCCCTGGGGCTGACCACCTCCCTCCAGAAATCTCTGTGCCTCCTAGTGAGCTGCGTGGGAATGGGGAAAGGGCTGGAGTGTGATAAACCAGGTACAAGCCAATCCGGTAGGCCCATTAAATGCTTCGTTGCCTGGTCCCTTTGTTCTGTGCACACCAAAAAGTGGAGACTACATGCTTTTAATCTCATGCCTGTCTTCCTTCTAATAATTAGTTCCATCAGATTGTTTCCTCTGAGAAAAGAGCACATGGGGATTCTAAGTCCTCAGCATTCTCTTCTTGGGGAGCTTTAATTTGTTATGCTTATGGAATTGTGCACTAAAACCCAGTGACTCAATTAAGACATCTGCCTCCGAGTGAGCACAAATAAGGATGACTCTTCCAATTCCGCATTTCCTAAGGGAAAAGAATGAAAGACACTTGAGCAGTTTACTGAACTTCAGCTTTTAAAGCCAAAGGCATAAAAGAAGAATCTTTGAGGATGGGAGGTGTAGAAAATTGAGGGCTTGGGGCTTCTTCCACTGGCATTTAGCCCTGGGACACCATCTTCAGTCAGGAGAATTGGTGTCAAAACTGACTCAGCATGTGGCCGCTCCAGGGCTGAGCTCAGCCTCCCTGGGATGTAAGGGAGAGTCTGGCCTGCCTCTCCAGGTGAGTATGATTCAGTCTTCGGCTTCACCCAGAAGAGCAACGCAGACTCCATGAGGAGCCTCGCTTGAGGATTTGCTTTAAAACATGCCTAGAACTGTTTTTTCTTCCAATCATGTTATGCTGCTATTTCTAATGGTCGTCCTTCTTTCCATCTCCCCTCCTCTCTCTTTTTTCCCTGTCTTGACATTGTGTCTTGAAAATAATACTAAAGGTTCCCTCTCCCCCACGCCCACCCCTCCCTAAAGAGGGCCGCTTTGCATGGCAGCCCCCTGCCCTTCACAGTACCTACAAGGACTCGCTCTACCGGAGCTCACCAAAGCCTTACGTCCCACCTGGCACCCCCAGGCAGCAGAACCCCTCACCCCCCCAGCCTGTCTCTGCGGCCGTGGCAGCCAGATCAGCTCCCCGAGGTGCGGTGTGCCCTGGGCCCTCACTTCCGGGTTCCACCTTCCCCGGTGCTTTATCCCAACCCCAGCACCACTGTGCAGCCGCCAGGACAGTTTACAGTGGGAATGTGAGCTCTAACCCACGTCATAAGGCAGTTGGGGATAAAAAGGTCAGCAGCTTATATGTACCGTGTTTATCCAATAACATTTGCCGGGTGGCATCGGAAAGCCTCTCTCGTGTTGCACGTGACCCAGCCAAGGGCACTCGAGCACCGGCTCCCAGCATCGTCTCCTGCACAGCCGGCACGGGGAAGCCACCCTCTGCGCCTCCTCACCCTCCCAAGCTATTCTTTGACCCCCATAAAGATGCCGTTAACCGTGGCGAGAGTCCTTCCCTGGGGACTTGGCCTTCGTTCCCAGACGCAGTGGGACCACCTGTGCTAGGCCCCCAGGGTACCTCTGATCCCGAAAACCGGAGGAGAAAAGAACCTTACCTTTTGCAGCCGTGTTATCCAGCCAAGGCAAGGAATTAGGAATGTGTGTGTCTTCTACTCTGTCTCTTCTGAAACTCACGTGAGAGCTCGTTTGTTTTCTGGGCTGCCCTACCCTCCTTTCCTTGTTAATATTGCTGCAGCTTGAATCCTGAATTCCTCTCTCTAAACATCCCAGCACAGTCTCCTCTGTCTCCCTCTCTCTCTTTCCTGTAAATATGGAAGTATGCCAAAGTGTGGAATATAAGGACTAATACCATGGTGAGAGATAGACTGTTTATGTCTTTTAAAAAGGTGCCAAAGAAATTGTGTTTACTCCCAAGCTTTCCGGCTCTGCAAGCGGCTTTGGGGGCTAAACACAGCCTGCCTGCCTGTTGTCTCTCTTCTCTCTCATAAAGTGTTAAAAGGGTTCAAAAATAGATGGACGGAAAGCAAACTTGGACGGGGCTCCCTGTGTGTCACAGGGTGTCAGGAGGCCGCTGGCTCGCACCGGCTGTCTCATGCACTCTGGGGAAAGGGCACCGATTACATAGTTCTCAGAGTACATCAGTGCATGTCCACGCCACTGTTTAAATATGGAATTCCTTCTCCCTGCTGCCGTACCCCTTTACGTAACGACCCCCTTATTTCCCACAGGATGCCACTTCCTCCAGCCCAGCCCAGCCCGAGGTTATAGTTGTCCCTCTCTACCTGGTTAATGCCGACAGAGGGCAAGAAGGCACTGGCAGACCTCCAGCACCTCTGGGGCCGCTGGGCCCTCCAGTCCCGGCCAGCACCCCTGCCGGCTCACCTCTGACCTTCCCGACTCTAGATGATTTCATTCCCCCTCATCTGCAGAGGCGGCCCCACCACAGCCCGCCGGCCAGCGCTCTTGGCCCCCACCCCCCTGTTAGCCAGACAGCACCATCCTCACCACCACCTCCGCTGGTCCCCCCGGTTCTGGAGGGCCTGCGCCGAGTCTCGGAGCCTGACCTCACGGGAGCTGTTTCAAGTACCGTAAGCTCGCTGGGATCCCTTCCTCACGGCTTTCCTGAATGTCTGCTCCCGGCAGTAAAAAAAACCCCTTTCTCACTGAAGTACTAAGTTCCGAGGGAAGCGTGGGCTGCCGCTGTGCTTGCGTGACGACTGGAACCGTGTTCGCTGTCCCTAGAGTGCATGCCTCCCGTGTGTGTCCCCGGGGCTGTCCTCGCTGTCCTGTTCGGAATGCACGTCTTCCTGAAAGACCTTTGTTTTCCCTCAGAGAAAACAACCTCGTGGCCTTGCCTCGCGCGGGTGCTGCTCGCCACGGGCCAGCAGGGGCAACGCTGAGAGCTGAGGAAAGCTGGAGAGCTGCGTGGAAAAGCCAACAGCAGTTTCTCCGCCAGGGAGCAGGGGAGGAAGAGATTCACTTTTGGGTTGATTTAGCAAGCAAACAAAGTCTTTACACAGCAATGGCAGGGACTAGGTTAAAAAAAAGAGTTGAGTATGATTGAGAAAATGGGTATAAAAGCCTTGTACAAATGGTAGGCAAAACATTGCTGGGACCCCTGAGTAGTGGCTCCCGGGGCCTTGGTGGCAACACAGCACCTCACTGGGCCTGAAGTTGAAGGGCCCTGATACTTCAGGTCCCACCCTGTGAGGGACAGGTCCCAAGTGTAGGTGGGAAAGCCCAAGTGCTTTAGGGAAAAGCTTAACCCAAGTATTCAGTCTGTTCTCTTCTCAGGAGCCCTGGGGATTGAGAGGCTGAAAGGAGCTCAGTGTGAGCTGTAAAATGGGAGTGCTTGGGTCTACACTGAGGGCTGTGAGGTGCAGTGCGGTGAGCATGTGAAAGTTTCAACTATGGTCCTGGGCACAGAGAGAGCAGCACCCAATAAATGTTAGCTACGTTGCAAGTGGGGGCCAGAGTCCCTCAAAGCAAGTAACTGGCTAATTAACAATCGCTGAGTTCCCACCATGTCCTAGGTATTCTTCTAGATTCTCTGTGCACAGCCTTGAACAAAGCCCAGCCCCTGCTCTCAAGATTTATCTGGGTGGTGTTCCCAAGCTCAGTGTACATGGGGTCATCTGAGCGGCAGGAAACCTCATTTACATTGTCAACGCCAGGTTATGCTCCTAGAGTTCTGATTGAGTGGTCTGGGGAGGGACCTAGCACTCAGACCACTTGGTAATGTGTATCCTGGGGATCCCGGAGCTGAGGGTCCATGGACCACATTTTGAGATACAGGGCCATGCAGTTGGCTGATGGAAGTAAACGTTCACTGGCGTCCCTTTTGCCTAAAGAGGTATGCCTACAAAACGGGCTCAAATGGCACATTAAACTCATGCAGAAAGCAGGAGGGAAACTTTTTTGGGGGGTGGGGTGGGGTAAGGTGGAGGGGGGTTTCAAGAGAAATTATAGTGAGATTCAGGCGCAGAGCTGGGAATGGCAACGTCCTGGGCTGGGACCTCTTCTCAAAGCTCTAGATGCAGCGCAGTGCAGTTAGGTCAGGACCCTGCCAAACATGGCCCAGGGCTTGGATATCCTAGCTTTGAGCTTTACAGCTCTGCTCTGGTGGGGGAAAACGCTAGGTTGTTCCCTGATGCACTCACCTTACCCTAACTCAACTTATGGGTGAATTTAGAGGCTGCCCATTTTGGAGAATACAGGTATTCTTCCCTTGGGCACAGGATGTTTCTCTAGAGCAGCGTGTAAAGCGAGTCTTATTTTTAGTGTGCTGGCACACTAAATTGTGAGCAGTTTCGTTGTGCACCCTGTACTTTATCATTTGCGTAGATCTAGGTTCTCATGTTGAGTTTGTTTCAGGTGTCCCAGGCCAGATTAGTTGGGACAGTGTCCTCAATTCCTCAAACCCGACTGATCAACCTGGGATGGACTTCCCGGGAGACTTCAGTTGGCCTGATCACTTGTAGTTTGGCCCCAGGTACCAAAGTAAGAGGTGAATAAGGAAGCTGCTTGGGTTCCCCAACTGAATGAGATTGTCAAGAAGAGTAGATCGGCTGGGCTTGGTGGCCAAACCACAAGTTGACATCTGCTCTATCTGCAGCTATTTGACAGTAAGAGGGAAGCAGAAAATCCGTGCGAATTTGTCCAGGGTTTTTACTCAATAACCATTTTTGTAACATCCCAGAAATAAGACTTGCGCCCCAGAGTATAGTTTATAAAATGCTTCGTGTTCACATGATCCTTCCAGGCACCACGGGCGGTATTTACACTTTAAAGAGCCTTGGGCCTGAATTTTTGTGTTTCTTGGCCACATCATGGCCGAGTTTTCACTGATGGGTCCTTTATCTGTATTACATCACTTTGGAAATAAATTAGGACAGTGCAACTGTTTTCCCAGTTTGCAAATGAAAAATTGAGATGAAGCACTTTTGTACGAGATCACATTGTGCCACACTGGGTGTCGGGGAAGAGTTTTATTCACTAAACTGAGCTGCCACTCAGACATAACAGCTGTGATATCAGGGCACTTTCAGAAGAGTTGGACTGACCCAGCCAGGGTTTTTTAGGGCGCCGCCCCTACTGTGTGCCGGGAGCTGTCCTGGGTCCTGGCACTCACATCCCCCTTTTGGTTGGTGTATGTTTCCTTGAACTTTTGTTCTTTTGGACAAAAGTTGTTCAGAAACACCTTTGCTGGCAGGCGGCTTTTGTCATTCATGTGGCATTTATGAGCACCTGCCGTCTGCAGGGCGCTGCCAGGGTGGGAGGCATGGCTCTTGTACTGCAAGTACGTACAGAGTGATGATCTCTGGTGGGGCATGCGAATTGTTTGTGTGCCATGCTCTTTTCCGGAGAGTAACACAGTCTTGCTCTTCAAACCCTTTAAGAATGGTATTCTGGTGTTGGGTCTGTAAATTCTAAAATAGAAATGTTGCAAGATTTGTAGGCATGATAGAGGAAACTGTCCACATATCCTCGCGACATTTTGAGGTCTTCCTCCCTATCTTTAAAAAGACTGGCATTATTCCCATCACGCAGATTATAATGTGAGTACGTAGTAATAATTTTATTGGTATTTCTGGCAGATACGCTTAGGTTTTGAAAAGTTAGGATTTTCACAAGTTTTTACTTCAGAGATCTTTGTCACTTGATATTGGAGTGAAAAACGTCCCAGCAGGACAGGATACTACCTGAATCTCAGGAGCAAGTGCTAGTGAGGTTGTTCAGTGATGTGGGTAGGAAGAGCTTTCCAAGAGTACCCACACTTAACTCTTTCTATTCCTACATCTATGGCTTCCTGTCCTCACATTGGTTGTCTCGTGTTTCTTTAAACACCCATACTAAACTTCCCTGATTTTTCCCAATTAAACCAGCTCTCATCCTGGGATCGCATTTGGAATTGCATGGGTCTTGCATGTTTTTTCTACTTTGATTTGAATTTGCTTTTTCAGTATCTGGATTGATCCACAATTGTTACCAGGTGAAAAAAAATGAGTGATGTTGCTGAGACTTTCGGTAACTTTACCTTCCCTCTCTCCCCTTACTAATGCCAACACAGAGAATAAGCATTCCAGATTAAGCTTCTAACTGGAATTAATGATGTCTCATTAATTGCATTTCTTTTTATAATTAAGGTCCTTAAAAAGTTTAAATTTCATTTTGAAAAGCATCAACTCTAGGTTTTGTGTACTGAAAGTTACAATGTTTGTTTTCTTTTCAGGATTCCAGTCCTCTGCTAGATGAAGTTTCTCCATCCCGCACCGGCACCGATTCCCACACCTTCGCACCAGTTAGCAAGCCGTCTGCCTACCCCTCCACGACCATCGTCAACCCCACGATCGTGCTCCTACAGCACAACCGAGGTGAGGGAGCTTCGCCACACCCTCCTCCTCGGCTCCCTGTTCCGTGCCATCTGGGTCCGTAATTCTGCCTTTCCGCAGAAATTTTCACAAATCTCCTTCTTCCCCAAGGCCATCTGCCCTAGTGTAGTCCACAACCCACAAAGCAGATCACGGCAGACAGACTCCCTGGCTGGGGGGGATGTCAGGTATTGGAACAAGTAAGATGGTACAGTGTGTGTACCACACCTTGGATGTTCACAGTGTCTTCAGATGTTAGCACCAAAAAGAAGAAAAGGCAGAGAGAAAAAATCGGTGCCCCTTGATTCCTCATCCCGAGAAGTCTGACCAGAGCTGTGTCTGGGAAATCTCGGTACAGAAGTACCTCTTTTCCGCCGCGTCCTGAATCATTTCGTTCTTTGACATCGTGGGTTTTTCTCGAAAGCAAAATTTTGAGTGCCAAAATTATAAAAAGAAAACGTAGTGGATGGAATATTTTCTAAAATGTAAAACAATTTTTTGTACCTCTCAAACAGAGGCTGTTGGGCTTTTTCTTAGTGACTCACCAGCCTCCATTCTCGCCAGCAGCTGTTACACGGAGCTGCCTTTCAACACACCCTCCGGGGACCGCAGCGGCTGTGTGCCCTCTGCTCCGGGGCCCCAGCGGCCTGGTGGAGGGCCTCCGTGTGTGTTCCCCAGTTCCCCCGACTGCTTCCTCCCCTTCTCTGTAGGGGCCTCTTAGGTGAAACAGAAGTGCTGTTCGGTAGTAACTGCATGTGTTGACCCTTCTGCTTTAAAATTCCACAAGATGATCCTCAAACCCAAGTTTTTGTTTTTGGAATTCAATAGAAGAATAAACTTTCCCTTCTCCAAAGGCCTTTGCAATGTCACATGTAAAGTTTCTAAGCTTTCTGAGTTTCTGAGTGTAGAAAGGGCTTCTTCATCTGAATTTCAAAGAGCAGTGGAGGTTTAATTATTTTGTTTAGAGTGCAAAGCTCGGTACCAAATCTTCATTTTCTTGACTTCCTGCTTGCCTACTTCATACTTTCCCTCCCTTCCGCCTCTCTCTCTGCATTAACTTGGATGAGGATAGGGCTGAAGTCTATTTTTAATTGTTATCCATATTAAATGGAGTTTTCTGTTTCCTGCTTCCAACTTTAAAAACAGATGAATGGAACATTTTCTCTCACTTAAAATCTTCCCACTCAAATCTTAGTTATTTTAGTCATTTTATTTTTTCACTATGTGCAACTCCCATATTAATTTTCACTCATGAATCTGTGTTCTTCAAAAAATAAAAAAGGGTCCTAACCCCCACACTCAATTATGTAAGGGCCCATTCTCCTCTCAGCAAGTTTTCTCTGCCCAGAAAGTTCCTGTAATGCAGGACAAAGTGAAATTTTGGTTCTCTATGAACTTCTTTATGACTCATCTTTTCAAAAAATCCAGTCAAACAGAAGCAAGTTAGTTCCCAGAAGGAAAAGCAGTTTCTCTAAAAATGGGATGCATTCCCAAGGCAACTTGGTTTCTTGGGAAATGCCAAGTATAATGTCAGCTGGTCCTGCCAAGTCCCTCTGATGACACCTAGTGAGACATCTCTGGGCTCAGAAGTGCCTGTATTTTTATTTCCTTTTTATTTCTTCCCTGAACAAATGGGTTCTTCTTATTTGCCCAAATGCCTTTGGCTCTTACCTTTCTCTTTTGTCCAAGCCCTGCCCTTGAGTTTAAAAGTTAGAATTGTGCAGCCTGAATCGCACATCCTTCAAAAAAGGATACAAGTACATTTGTTTTGTGGAATTAGAAGTAGCTTCCCATAAAGAGCAAACCATATGTTCCCCCAAGGAGGTGGGGCAGGAAGAGTCGAGGAGAATGGAAGCGCCTCGCTGGCCCAGCCTCCGCTTACTGATTGTCAGTGGGGTTTAGGTCAAGCGTCTTTGGCTTTGCTTTGGAATTGACCCAGCCTGGCACCTCTGCTTTGCCTCACAGATAATTCCCGTAAAAACAATTTCTTAACTGTCACAGAGACTCCTGAGGGAATGATAACTTTACTTCTCGTCTGGAATTCTAGTTTAGTCATCCTAAAGAAAGGTTCCCTTTTTTCCTGCCCAGACTGGCCCAGGGCACAGTGTGACAATAACCCCGTCTCCGGCAGCCAGCTCCCTGCACTGCAAACAAATGGAGGGGCACCACGTGTCTGGCCTGGCTCTGAAGGCCACGTGTAAAGCGGTCCTTGCTCCTCTCTCCTAAGTGTTCACATTACATGTGTCCGGGGCAGATTGCTTATGACAGTGTGGTAGGAGGACTTGAATCAGAAAACTCTTGGAACTGAAAGAGATGCATGAGGCCCCTGGCTCAGCTTCTGTATTGATTGATTGATTGACTGATTTGAGAGAGAGAGAGACATTGATTTGTTTCACTTATGTATGCATTCATTTGTTGATTCTTGTATGTACCCCGACTAGAGATCGAACCCGCAGCCTTGGTGTATCAGGATGATGCTCTGCCCAACTGAGCTAACCTGCCGGGGCAAAGCTTCTCGGTCTTTATTTTACCTAGAGTCTTGGGGGTCTTCTTAACTTGCAGATTCGGGTTCAGGCAGTCTCAGGCCGGGATGAGATTCTGCATTTTTCAGCAACTCACAGGGTGGTCCATGGGCCACACTGGAGAGCAAGAACTCAGCGGTTCCCAGACTCTCATCACAGGGAACAGTCTGGGGACCACATCAGGGCTGCAAATTTCTAACTTTGCTAAATAACACTCCTGAAGAACAATTGCTATTATCAGCATTCCAAGATATGTCATTCCATCAACATATGTCATTCCAAGAAAGAAAGGCCATTTCACAGCTCAAAAGTAGGAACATCGTGTTTTGAATTAAATAAATTTGCTTTTGCCTGCTGGGGAAGACCTGGCCCTTCTTGGCTTGGAGACCAGAGTTTGGGATCCATGGATCCAGTGGGCACTCTGAATCAACCAATGAGGGAACTAGGAGAGAGACTGAGGAGACTGAGGTTCGTGATTGGTCATGTCACCTGGCATATGGCTGGCAGAGCTAAGCCTTGAGCTCTGCTGGGCTCCTGTTGACCAGCCAGTGCGAGTGAGCCTCGTCCACGGGTCGGAGGTGGACAGGGCTGCTTCCACCAGCTGGGAGCTCCCCTGCTGCTCTGTTTCCTTCTTGCCCACGCCGATTCTGGAGGGGAGGTGGGGTGCGGCCAAGGGGAACGATGATAGCACCCATGGGCTGGCAAGCGTTCTATTTTTATCTATGTGGCTGCTTTATATTTAGCGGCCATGGAAGGTAGAGGTCATTTTTGTGCTCCTGCCATAGCACGTACACACAGAACTCTCCAGAGGAGAGGTTGGCCTCCCTGCCTCACGAGTGCCCCGGAGGGTGAGACACCCGTAGACCTCACTGTTAAGGAATGGTGGCCTGGTGGTTACAGCTGGACAGAACCCTGGAGCAGGAGATAAGGGGATTCCAGGTTTTAGACCCAGCTCTGGTTTTCAGTGTCATCTTGGGTAGTTCATGCCCCTAACTGAGGGTGTCTCTGCCACCCTGACCTACCTGCTAGGGCTATTGCGAAGATTAAACACATTACCCTGTGTGAAAGCTCTTAGAACAACGTTCGGCATTTCACAAGCACTCAGGAGGCAGAAGCTGCCAGGGTTATGATTATAGTTACTTTCCCTCAAAAGGTACCAAGATTGGGATCCTATAAAGTCCTGCTCCCTTGAAACCAGTTGGGAGGAGTTGGGAGGGTCTCCTTCAGGGATCAGATTATCTTCAGATAAGATGTAAACAACCAGGAAACAGGGACAGTTCCCCGAATCCTGGTGCAGATCTAGGGGCGGGGGATGAGAGATAACAGGAGCCCTGCTAACACCCCTGTATTCACTGGACACGCGGTATTTTAGCATCGAAGCCCAGAGGACAGCAAGGACACTGGTCCTGCGGTCCTAACGCGTTAGGACGGGATTTCTCGGTTTTACCACGTCTTTGTCAATCTCACGCTGTGTTTTTTGTTTTTATCACAGAACAGCAGAAACGACTCAGTAGCCTTTCAGGTAGGTGAGAAATATTTTTTTACACGTTAATATCTGTCCCCGTTAAAGCTGGCTTCTGCTCACAGCCTTGTGAGCTCTTCTGAGGTGCGGGGGACTCTGTTTGTTGCTGGACAGCGAGGACGGTGACAACCAGCACAGTTCCTGCCTCCCTGCAGTGTGCAGGCAGACCAGACGGGTGGGCCAAACCAGTAAATGTCTCCTGTGAACTGTGGTACATGCCTCGCTGGGTAAAAACAAGATATCCTGATTAAAAAGAACAAGAAGTTACATTTTAGACAGAGCGTGTTCATGGCAGGCCTTGCCGAAGAAGTCACCTTTCTGTTGCTTCTGTCCCTCTTCTAGGACATGACAGGTTGGGGGTTGGGAAACATGGGAAAGTTCTTTTCGCTTTGAGTGGCCAAGCCCAGATGCAAGCAGGTGACCTGGGGATGGTGGACCCAGGTGAGAGCCTCCGGACTAGCAGTGCCTGGAAGAGTGTGTGCGAGCTCGGCTCCTTGAACTTGAGCTGGCATCAGAGTCTCCTGGACAGCTGGTCAGAGCTCAGGCCGCACGTGCAGAGACGAGGATTGAATGGGTGTAGGGAAGAATGTGCACCTCTGACCAGCTGCCAGGTGATGCTGACGATGCCGTCTGTGCCGACCACACTTGAGCAGCAAGTGTCATCGGGAGCCAGCAGTGTTGGGGAGTGACTACCAGTGCAGCCGCATACCCAGGCTCACTCCCGGGTGATGTGCGCAGGGCCGGGCGGAGGAAACCCAGCGGTGGGAATGTTTAGCCATTTCCTCGTGGCTTTCTGTAGCCATTTAGCTTTGAATCCTGGTTCTACCACTTGCTAATGTGCAGCTGTAGGCAGGTTAGTAATGATCTCAACTACAGATCAGTTTCTTATCTGTCGGATGTTCTGCTTAGAAACAGCTTAGCACTAAGCGATGGCATTCACGGAGTGCTTGATGGGTGGGAGTCCCTGTTTTCTGTAGGTGCCTCCACTGATTCACTTGTCTTTTTATTGAAGGTCTACTTTGTGTTGAGCACGGAGTCGGGCTCTGGAGCCGCGTCAGGGAAGTGTGCTGCCCTCAGGCAGCTTGTGCTGGGAGGGTTTGTCACAGACCAGTTTGGAGAATCTAGTGAAGGCAGCGAGTAGATTCATTCCCTAGAAAGAGCCACACATGTGGAAACACGTGCTCGTGGTGGGTGTGCAGAGACCCTTGAACTCCGGGGTTCAGAGCCCCTGGTTCGGTGGGTAACAAAAGCCACCATTTTCTGAGCAGCTGCTCCATGATTTTTGTGTCACTTCATCTCTCTGCTGTCCTTGTGCTTTATGGAAAGCCCGGGTGGGGAGGACATGGGGTTCTCACACCCTCTCAGCTTTATCAGGACTTGGCTGTGGAGCAGGGACAGGCTGTGGCTGAGCACAAGGTGCCCTTCGCTGCCCTCTCCCAGGGGCCGTGCTCCAGCCCAGGTTGCTGAGAGCAGGGTGGCTTGGGAAGAGGGGTAATCCTGCGGGCTCCTCACTGCCTCTGGGAGTTTGAAAGGAGCAGTGGAATCGATTCTTTAAAAGTCATCCGCACACAAAAGTTAGACCCAGAAGTTTGGTCCTGGCTCTTCCCTCTCATAGCTGTTTATCCCTGAGTAACTGACTTTACCTCTCTGATCCAGTTCCTCATGTGGGAAGAGGGGATGACGGTTCTTGGGTCCTTGCTCGTGCCTCAGAGAGGTGTTGGCAGTGAGGACCACGTGCGACAGAAAGCTCTGAGCTACGCCTCGCACCCTGGAAAGTGCTGTGACAAGGTCAGGCCTCTCTGCCAGGCCTCCAGGCTCGGGCCACTCCGGGCTCTGAAAGAAGCCTCGTGCTCTGTCCCCTTCGAGTTTTGGGACAGATCCATCTGTGTTTGATAAAGTAGCATATAAGTATCTCACTAAGTGTTAGTTTTTGTTTAAAAAGAAGCACCATTTTGTTCAGAAAGCTCCTGAAGGGGAGAGGGCTGGCTGGGCTGGCACTGCAGCCTGTGCCCGGGAGTGAGGGAGGCTCTGCCCATCACGCGTGTGCTGGGGGGACTTGGAAGAGCCGCCAGCCTCCCTCCCTTTAACAGATTTGTACTGAGTCTCTGGGGCCTCATGCTCAGTGAGATTCTCCTGTGGAAACAGACCCACGGGGTGTTTGGCCTCATGAAGCTCATGGTCCCCTTGGGTGGGCAGTCAGGACTGCAAGGGCTGGGACAGAGGGGCTGGCATGGGCCACGCTGCCCTCCCAGAGGGAGGTGTCCGCTCTGCTGTCACCCTCAGTCACAAAGCTTGGTGTGAAGAAAAGGCGAGCTTTCCCAGCCCCCACAGACATGGAGGCTCGGTCTCAAGTTGTCACACCATTATTTACTTAGTGGCTCGTTCCAGGATCTTGCTTTTGAGAACAGTATAAAATTAGAAGGAAGTGCTCCAAGATGTCATGTGACGGACCTGTATTTGCTTGGTGAGAAACGGTAGCAAGCCCTCGTTGTTACACGCATGTCAAAAGAGTGGCCCTGTCAGCTGTGTGTCACTTTGGGTCTTCACTATATAAAGAAGCTGTTTTTCTTCAGGGACTGCTGTTCAGTCGTCCGTATATTGAAATCCACTCAATCATAAGTCACATGATCACAAGCTTCTAAAGTGAGATAATTCAGGGCTAATTTTTGTAGATCAAACGGACTCTGGCAGCTTTGGAATAAACCTGTGGACTGTCAGCCCGGGTTCTAAGTAATTGTTGTTAGAGCCACCTGCCATAAAAAAATATTTTAAAAAATTCTCTGGACCCCAAAACCCTGAGAATGTCATAGCTGTGATCTTCCTCTTCTTCTAAAGAAATGGCCTTGACGAAGAAGAGTGAGTGCCTCCCAACACCAGGTGAGACAGCGTGAAGTCCTGTTCGCACTACGGAAGGCCTTTCCAGCGGGAGGACAATGCCCAGCAGGGCCACTGTAAGGGTGGGCTCCGCTAACTTGAAATCCCTCTGCATGTCCCATGCTTCCTGCCAAATCCTTGGCCTCCTGTTGGAACTTCCTGGGAGCATGAGAACTCATCCCGGGAAGCCAGTCTGGTCCTTAACATCCTTTAGAACTCATGGTGATGACTTCCAGGATCGGGCTTTCTGAAGGACTCCCTGAGCCCTGAGCTGAGTCTCCTGCAGAATGTTTAGAAATCGTTCTACGGCCACAGAATGAATCCTCATTTCAGCAGTTAGTTTCAAATCTAGGCAGTCGCCCCACAGAGCAGACTGAAAGTCGTGAAACCTGAGGCTGCCCACGAAAGTGTTTCCCCAGTCCCCCAGCCCCTCCTCCACACACGGACATCTCTGACTTCGGCACAACTTTGTATGTATCCTCGGGTTCCTCCTTTTTGCCAAAATTTAGTCCTCCGGCCAGCGCTCTGCACCTCTTCCTCTCTCAAAGATGAGAACCTCCTCCTCAGTCAGTGAACAGGTGCTCACTAAGCAGTTATCATTGCCAGGACACATCTCCACCCCCTCAGTCTCACCCAAGGGCCTCACTGATAGGGTGTAGGCTCCCCTGGCTTAGACCTTTTTGCCCCCCTAATCCTGTGACCTCTTTGGCTGCCCTATTTCTTCCTTGCCTTGCCTACCTCCCTACTTACTACCCCACTTGCTGCTTATATATTTATTTCTTTCCCTGCAATCTGTCATCTGCCCCCACTGCCCTCCAGAAATTTCTCCCTCGGAGCGATCCTGTGACTCTTCTCTTGGTTCATTTCTGTTTTTTGGTTGTCTGGTTATCCTTTTTGACATATTTAACCACGCACTGCTTGGATTCTATCTTCTCTGGTTTTAGTGACACATCACTCCGCCTTTCCGCGTCATCTCCTGTCCCTCTCACGACTCCTACATCATTGGGGGAGCCTTATTTTTTTCCAGCCTGTGACTGTGACGTTCCTCAGTGCATGATTTCAGTCCTTGACTCTGTCCTGTATTCCTCCGCCGCCGAGCTCCATCGCCTTGACCTCAGCCATCCCTTTTGTGCTGATGGCTCCAAAATTGCACCCCTGCTGAGGCCTCTCATCTGGGCTCCGCTCCCACATTTCTTCTAGGTGTTTCTAGGGCATTTCTGCTTGAGCATCTCACTGTCACCTCAAAGTTACCATGTCTAAATGGAAGAGGCCACCTCTCCCTGCCTTCCCCAACCCAGGTCCCTTTCCTTTGCATGGGAATGCATAGCACCTGGCAGGTGCTCAGTAAATGCTTTACCATAAATAAATGACATGGCTTGGAATAACAGGTTAAACTTAAGCAATTTTGTAATCTGTAAACCATGCTTGTTATCAGCTCTCTGTAACTTCCAACCATGAATCAAATTTAAAATATTCTAATGTTCACTTAGCTATTTACAGCTTTCTGAGCACTTTGGCATAAGTTATCTTGTTAGGTCCTCTCAGGGCATCTCCGTGAGCTTGCCAGTGGAAGTGTTATCCCCATTTTTGGAGAAGAAAGCAGAGGCAGAGAAAAGTTAAGTGACTCCCCCAAGACGAAACAAGGACTTTCGAGAAATGTTTGACTATCTCTTTACGGTTTTACCTGCTCCCTGACAGCAGGAGCCACTGGGATGTCTGGAGCACCGAGTATATCCCTCCGCAGGTTTTTTTTTAAAGGGCCAGATGGTAAATATTTCAGTTTTCACAGGCCATACGGTTTTTGTCTCAGCTACTCAACTTTGCTATTTTAGCTTGAAAGCAGCCATAAATAATACGTAAGTGAATGGGTGTGACTGTATTCCAATAAAAGTTTATTTACAAAAACAGGTGGCTGGGCCCAGTTTGCTGACCCTTGCTCTACATGAAACTCATTCCAATTGAGAATTAGCAAACGCACTTCCCCCCAGCTGGAAGAAGATTTTTTTGTTTTGTTTCTTTTTGCTTTGGAGCCACCAGAAGAGCTTCAGCTAATGATTGTTTTTCACTTCCAGATCCTGTGTCTGAAAGAAGAGTGGGAGAACGGGACTCGGCGCCAACCCAGGAAAAACCCACCTCTCCTGGCAGGACTACTGAGAAAAAGGCCAAGGATGACAGTAGGCGGGTGGTTAAGAGCACTCAGGACCTAAGCGATGTGTCTATGGACGAAGTGGGCATCCCACTCCGGGTATGAATCCTGACTGAGAAGTCCTTCTTAGGCTTCCTCTTAAGTCAGTGACAGGCACACACCTCTGAGTGCCTGTGGACACCCCTGTGGGTTGCAAAGGCGTCTTAAGGAGGGTCCTCACCTCTGTCCACCGTCCAAGCCCACTGAGGGCCTCAGAGCCTCAAAGAGCTGTGCCCCATTATCTCAAGCCCACCTTGGTCCTGGGCTCAGTGGGCAGCCGCTTTCCCCAAAGCATGTGTGAGGTGTTACTAAGTCTCGTGAGGAAAAGGACCTCATGGTGGAATGAACATGAAGGAAAGCTGGGTGGAATGAAGGCAGTGATACTTCTCTGCAGCAGATCTTCTGAGAGGCTTTGGGCATGTGCGAGTTCATGGGGAGAATGTTTTGGGCAGATTCCCAGTCTGTCCCCTCCATGGACACATTATTTATTACTCCATAGAGCAGACTTGGAAATTGTTAGTCCAGGGTTAGAGAACCCTGGGGAGAGTGAGGTTCCGCGTCCCTGTTCACGGGTTCCGGAAGAAGTTCCCCTAGATGGGATCTAGCCCATCACCCAAAGTGAGAAGGAAACTCTAAGGCAACCACGAATGAAGTTAGCCTGCCGAGGCCTCCAGAACAGAGTGGGTCTCGGGTGGCCCCACCCAACCCTCCCCGCTGTACAGGTGCGCCAGCCTTCTGCAGGTCCTCAGGGACTCTAGTGAAGCCCAGCTTTTGAAACTAGATTAGGGTGAATCTCATTCCTGTCCAGGTGCCCACCAGACAACTGGCTGCAATATGTTTCTCTGTGATGTCCATTGAACTAATGGACAGGTTTCTGGGTCCCTTTGGAGAAGGTCGATAGAAAGAGCAGTGGGCTATGTCTCAAAAAAACTGTTGTCTGGCCCTATGGGATAATAACTGTAAAATAATAATAATAAAATAATAATGAGAATTATTACTCATAGTAATCACAGCTACCATTTGCCAAGTGCATTATCTCATTTAAACATCACTCACTCTACGAGGTGGATATGAATGCTATTCCTACTTTACAGATGAGGAAGCAGGGACTCAGCTTCCGACACTTGCCCAGGACTGCGTAATTTGTGGGCGACAGAGCCGTCTGTCCGAACCCACGCCCGTCATGCCAGGTGGCCCTTCCACTCATCTCACCAGCTCTTGGACTTCGAGCAGCTTTGACTCATTTTTCCTCCTCTGTAAAGTGGGAGTGACAATATCTGGTCTAACCACCTATCTGTTCCCTTCCTTGTTTTATTTTTATCTTAAAAAAAAAAGCTGAGTTATTAGGATGACAGCTCTCTGGCATTGGTTGCTACAATGGGTTACATTGGAAGGCATGCATTCTAAGTCTGGCCCCGTGCAAGGTGACTTGGAAACACTTGTGGAGGATCACCTGATAAGCAAGTGTTCTTTGTCTCGTGTGTGTTTCAGATGTTGCTCTGCAGATTCAAGTCTGACTCTCTTGGTTTATCTTTTGCAAAAGTTTTGAATTTCTTATTTTTTATTTTTTTTATTAGTTACAGAGCCAGCTTTTTTTTATTTTATTTTTTTTAGATTTTATTTATTTACTTTTAGAGAGAGGGGAAGGGAGGGAAAAAGAGAGGGAGAGAAACATCAGTGTGCGAGAGATTCGGTCAGTTGCTTCTCGCATGCCCCCAACTAGGGACCTGGCCCGCAACCCAGGCATGTGCCCTGATCAGGAATTGAACTGGCAACCTTTTGGTTCACAGGCTGGTGCTCACTCCACTGAGCCACACCAGCCAGGGCAGTTCTGCATTTTTTTTATAAAGATTTAGATGTCGGATCACAAAGATGTATAGAATTACATGAGTTTAGACTTGAGATGTTGTCACTTTCCATTTTGATTTTGTAATCATAGAAGTTCTAAAACATACGAAGATTTCCATTTCATTTTACTCTTTGCCTTTGTTTTTCTCCAGAACACCGAGAGATCAAAAGACTGGTACAAGACCATGTTTAAACAGATCCACAAACTAAACAGAGGTACTGGTTTGCTTTTGCAGAAGCTCTGCTGTGCTCATATGTTGACTTTTGTGATGAGGGCCTAAACTCACTTCTCTGGGGTGCCAGAAGCCTGCCTCTGCACTTGACCTCATTAAGCACCAGCCTGCCTGAGCCCAGCCGGACACCTTCAGAGCTGAGGAGGGCGGGGGCACTTGTGCGCCTGCCTCAGATGTGGGATTTGAGGTCGGCTCAGAAGTCCTCCCTCCCAGATGTAGTGGGATGCAACAGGCTGAGCCCAGCCCCCTCCCTGCGCTCTGGCATCTGCCTGCCTGGGATGCAAGCAGCCCAGCTCCCACCTCCTTCCAGCTCCCTGTGTCAGCCCATGACTGCCTTGTAGGCAGAGCAAGGTGAGAAAGCCCTGGACTGGGAGTTAAATACTTCTCACCTGGGTTCAGTCTCCCAGGACTCATGTGACCTTGGACCAATCATGTACCTCTTTGTGTTTGTCCCGCTTCCCTTCCTCCAAGGGATGTTGCAGGGTCCAAAAGAGAGCAAATCCTGCCTTGGGAAGTAGCATGTCTGGTATGCCTGTAAGGTGGTGTTAATATGAAAAATAATCTTCCCCACCTGGGAGCCAGCCCTTGGCAGGTTGCCCTGAGAGTCAGTCAAGAGCTGACACACCAAAGCCTGCTCAAGCTGGAAGAGAAATGCTTCCAAGTCAGGGGCCCGCTGGGTGGCAGCAGGTGACCCCGCATGGTGGGAGAGCCCCAGGCCAGCGCTTGGGCAGGTCATGAGCCCACAGCTCCCATCCGCCTGTGCCGCCAGTCAGCTGATAGGCAGAGACACCGCTGCGCTGTGGGAAGTCCCACTTATCCTGCGGGCAGAGCATCCTGTCCTCCCCTGTGGCCAAATCCAGTCTGGCTGCCTGGCACAGATGACACACGAAGGCAAAGAGAAAGCATTCTGGTCAGTGTTGGCCTAAGTCACCAATAACCAATCTCTCTGGTTAGCTGTGGATGCCAGCTAATGTCGCTGTTAATTGGCCCCTGCAGTGCTCCGACTGGACCTGGCTGTGCCCCTCTTCACTCTCTTCTAAATATCAAGATGCTCATTCGTGTTCATGTCTCTGAGCCACGAGTAAGTCCGCTGTCGTCGGGCGGACGAGCTCAGTCGTGGTGGCGATGCTAAAGCCTGGGTCTCTGGTGGGATGGTGTTAATTCCACTGGTCGCTGCCTGAAGCCAGTGTCCATTTCCTGCACCCGCCCGTGCCTCACCTTTAGACCCAGCTCTGGCAGCCCGGGTGCCGAGACACAGGCGCACATGTGAAAAATACATAACTCTGCCTCACAGGCAGGGTGGGCGCTCCCCTGTGTCACCGCTGCTCACAGCCTAAATCACAGGTCCTCAGCGAAACCGCCTGCCTTAGCGGTGGGCAGAGGTATTGAAAACTGAAGAATCTGCTTGTTTGCCTTGATTCGCATGTCCACGGCACAAGGTTGGATTTATTTTTCAAAAAATGTTTTATCATAGTGTTTTCATGACACACTATTTCTTAGCATAATTAATATTTTTGCCTATAAAAGGTAAAAACTTGCAGCTTGTGCTAAATGCCTCTTGCTTACTAGAGCCGATATATGTGTGTGTGTATATGTACATATACACATATGTATATATGATTCTTTAAGAAGAGAAATGATATTGTCTCTTTAGATGTGTCTCAGTACTTCAGGCAAAAGGACTGGATTTTTAAAAGCCATTTTAATTTCTTTCATGTTGCTAGTGAAGCTTGGTACGTTCCAGAATTCAAGGAGCCTGGATTGTGTGTGGATTCCTATTCGTTCATTCTCTCCATTTGTGTCTTCCTCTATTCTCTCTCCCAAACCCGCTCCTCTGCCTAGACACTCCTGAGGAAAACCCTTATTTCCCTACGTACAAATTCCCTGAACTTCCTGAAAGCCAGCAAAATTCTGAAGGTACCATAAACTTAGACAGTGTATCTGTTGTCCTAGTCTTAAATTAATTCTTATAGTTCCATTGTAGGAATGAGACTTGGCTTTTAGATTTTGTTTTTATAGTCATTTTTTGGTTGGTGGACATTTTATTTCACTTATTTGCATGACGTGCTACATTAAAATAACTAAGGCCTTTCTAATGCATTAACCTGTTTTGAAGTGCAGTGCCCGTGGGCTTTAATAACACTAAAACAGGTCATCAGTCACTCAAAGAGTCAGTTGGGTATCTTTTGGTCCCTCCGCTTCATGGTGGGTAGTTTCAAAATCCGCTGCTTTTCTCTGCCGCAGAGGACAATCCTTATACTCCCATCTACCAGTTCCGTGCGTCTACTCCTAGTCCTAAGTCTGAAGGTAATTAAAGGGAAATCACTCGCCTCTGTCTGTACTGGTGCTGTTACTTTCTTTTTTGCCTTGGGTTTTTCCTCTGGTGGCTAAGGGCCGTCTCCCGGTCATTTGCTTCCCTCTAACCATGTGTCATGTGGTGTTGACTTGCTCCTCGCTGACTGTGTAACCAGAGTCTGTCCAGACGGTGTTTTAATCCTATTCCCTTGGAGTCACACAATGAATGGGGTAGTCGGTGAAGCTTAGTTATGATGCTGTGGACATGAGGGGCTCCAGGAATAGCTGCCCACACCCAGCCAACCAGGGCTTTATGTTGGGGGCGCTCACATAGTACTGGAGGCTGGGCAGTGACTCAGGGAAGCTGAGTCATTATGGCTGGTGGGCAGGAGGTCGGCGTGCCATCTGTCAACAACAGAAAAGTGACCCAGTCCCTACATGTACAACTGGCTCATCACTGTGTCCCTCTTGTCATGGATCCTCAGGGTGCATCTGCTTGGTAGGGAATTCCCAAAGAGGTTCAGCCATGGTGGGAAATGGTATTTCTTGAAAATAGAGTTTTTGGCCAAGTTAGAAAATATTTCCTGAAAGAGCTGGCTTAGGAATTTGGATGTGCTGGGGAGGGTAGCCACATTTATATCTAAGATATTCTTCACTAGGGCAAAAAGTCTAGGTGTCAAAGAAGGTTCTAATAGGCAAGTTAAGGAGTTATGGGTGACATTCTGAGAACTATTCTGACCCCAAGGATTGCCTGATCTTTGGATGAGTGGTCCAGAAAGAGGAGAGTCCGTGGGATATGCAGGGCAAGTTTCACGAACTGCTCTTCTAGGAGGACGTGTTGAGTGCTCTGAACTTCACTCACTCAGGCGGTATTGAGGACTTGCGTGTGCCGTGTACGCTGTCCTTGGAACTGAGGCTAGTGCCGTGACTAAGATCTGTCCTCTGTCCTCAGAAGGCCACATCTGGCAGGGAATCAGGGAATCAGATGGGGCCACTTTATCATACCCCGTCCAGTGTGGTGGCCATTGCAAGAGCATGTGTCCAGAAGGCCAACGAAAACCTTGCTGGCACACAGCAGGTCCTTCGTACACACCTGGAGCATGCTGATGAGTGAAGGCTTTGGACCGTGGAATCGGAGTTGATTCCTAGGACAAGCCCAGTGCTCCCACCGCGGTTCTTCTCTGCTCTCCTGCGGCCAGCAAACCATCCTGCACATTCCTTCTCATCAGTGGTGGAGTCGCCCATTCATTCGATCATTCACCAAACTTCTATTGACCACTTAACATATATGAGATGACACACTGGGATGTGTTAGTTTTATTTAAAATCCCTTATTTCCTGTTCAGTCTCCCTGTTGTTATGTGCCAGTCTTTGGTTTCCAATCATTTTATGCCTGGGGCTTGTTTTGAATGAAAAGGAAAGTCTACCATAGAAAAACAGACTTGAAAATTAAAAGCTGAGGATTTAATTTTAATCGGTGACCTCCTTACTGCCACCAAGGGCCCCCTTGGTTAGAGATGACCTAGTCTTTTTATCTTGGGGTGCTGATTCTACCCAAAAAGCATTGCTTAAGAAACAATTGACTGAGGACAAGGGGGTTTTTTCGGGGTAACTTTGACTAAATGCTGTTTTTGATTTTGGCTTTATTGGGACCCGGGAACCCAACCCACTCCATAATAAGGTTCTCTTCTACGGCAAGTGCACGCCGTGCCTGAAGGCATGTCATCCCATGGGCGCAGGCAGACGGGGGGGCACCTGGGGAAGTCCTGTGGAGGAGAACAGTGGCGTCCATTGGACTGGACAAACGCCATAGGCCTGTCACAGGCAGTGCCAGCAGATGTCACAGTCAGCCTGGCTGTTGATCTGAAGTCAGGGTTTCACGGCTTCACACCCAGAGCTGCCACGTCATCAGCTGCCACACCTAGCCACCCGGGGTGATGGTGATGTCTGCCTTTTGGTTTACATCAACACAGGCACAAGCCGCAACTGGGGTTATGTTGCCTGAGGCGTAAACAAAAAGCGGTGACATAGTGACTTTTCACCTATAATTTATTTTTTTCCCCAAAGACCAAAAAGGAAGAAATAGTCTTAAAGGATGAAAGGAAAAAAATTAGATTGGACATGAAAAATTCATAATACCCAATATAATTAACTTTAACACAAGTTTCTAAGAAGTCTTCTTCCCTGGAGATCTTTTAAAAATAGGGTAGATGTCATCTCTTGCCCACACTTCTGCTGAGATGACAGATGCATTCAATTATGAGGGCTTTTTACAAGTGCGTGAAACGTTTGAGCTAGATCACTTTAAAGAATTGTTATTTTGATTTTAATTTTTTTTAACTACTAAGAGATTCTCTGCTTGTGGTCTTGATGTCCGTGAGCTCCAGCAGGTCCTCCTCAGCCCTATCCTTGGTACGGCGCCAGCCCTGTGCTCCTGATAGGTGGCCCTGGGCTCTGTAGGCATGCCCTTTTTTTTTTTTATTATTCAAGGATATGTTCATTGATTTGGGAGAGAGAGAAACATCAATTGGTTGCCTCCTGTACGTGCCCCAACTAGGGATTGAGCATACAACCTAGGTATGTGCTCTGACTGGGAACTGAACCCCCAACCTTTTGGTATACAGGACAATGCTCCAACCAACTGAGGCACATGGGCTGGGGCTGCACACTCTTCCAAACATGGGAAAGAGCTATGCCTTTCAAAGAAAGGGGTTAAAGGCAGATTAGCACTAACTGAGGCTTTACCAGTAGTTTTTAATGAGCGATAAAAAACACAGCTTTATTGAGAAATGTGAATTGTCATTTCAGAGTTTACCCCCTGGGGAGGAGGAGATTGTTGTTGCTGCTGGTTTTTTTGTTTTGTTTGGATTCAGAATTTGAAACTAGAATTACTTGCAATAAACCAATCGAAGCCTAGCTTAAAGCCACTGCCTCTGTCTCAATTCTGGTTGTTTATACAGTATGAAAAAGACACGTCTAAGTGTCTCCAAGCCAATTCTACTAAGTGGTAAAGGTCTGTGTGAACGTTTGTTTATTAGCCACCTTCTTTCCCCAGCTACTGTGAAAAAGTAAACTCATGGCCTGATTTTCAGAAGATAAACAGAATTAGCATGTCTTAATCAGTGAGGTTTAAAATGTTCTGTTAAAGAAACCCTTACGTTCCAATAAGGAGCTGCCCCTTTCGGTCACTGTGGGGCAGGAGCGATATGTTTAATTACTCTTCGTTGCATGAGGCAGTTGGGAAGAATTGGGGCCAGGAAATTTGGGGAGAGTAGAATGAATTCTTTCCTGTATACCTTTGTCATTGGGAAGCTTATCAAAAATAAAAATAATTTACCAGAATAACTTTCAAGTAAATCTAAGCAAATGAGTTTTACTTATTCTTTCTTTCTTTTTCTTTTTTAAACCTTTGCTTGATCTTCTTTTTCTCCATCATTTCTTCCTCTCTGACCCAAAGTGACTTGTCTGGGAATAACACTCCATTCTCTCTCTCAAAAGCAAATGTCCTTTCCTTGCACCTGAGCTGCCACTAAATTTGAAAGACTGTGGGTGTAGGGAGCGGGGGTGATGCTGATAGAGACCAGCCCCCTCCTTCACTGCACCCAGACCTGGAGGGGCTGCCGGGAGAGAGTCTCCAGACACCCTGCCCGTGATTTCCTCCTGAAGCAGGAGTGAGAGTAACAAACTATGGAGAAACGGCTTGCGAAACACTGGTGCTGCCTCTTCCCCTCTTTCTCTCTTCTGCTTTCAGAAATAGCAGCGTGGTGTCCAGCATGCCAGCAGCTCAGAATCGTAATCCTATTAATAATAACAGCAGAGCCACCGCAGTGACTGTGCCTCATTCTGCCCTCTGTGACGCCCTTACCAAATATCAGGCTCCATGCTGAGTGCATCACAGTCGTGATGTCCTCATTTTCCCAGCAACTTCATGGGCAAGTCCTCATTTTGTCAATAAAGGTGTGAGGCTCAGAAAGGGTGAGTAATTTGTGCAAGACCACACAGGAAATGGCAGAGGCAGAATTCAAACCCTGGTCTCTGAAGCTCCCCAAACAATGGGCTTTTACCTACTCTGTTTTCCTGCTCCGCCGATCCCTATTCCTCTCCTGCTGAACTCTGTGTTCTTGGCTGGCCCCTTGCCAGGGGCTCTCTGATGCCCACCTCCAGCAGGCCCTGCTTCTGAGTCAGTCATGTCTCCCTGGGCTGAGCCAGTGTCTCCTGGGATGGTGTCTGGGAAAAGAAGTTAGAAACGCACCTCTGACTGAGCCCAGGACTGAGGACCAATGGGGTACACCACCCTTTTCATCCTCCAAAAGGAGAAGACACTCACTAGTATAATGTGGGGAAATTGGATCTAGAATTAGAGTGGGGAATACAGATGCAAAAGTTCTATTCATGAAAATGGAAGATAGTTTCAAATGATCCCTCCAAATCAGCAATAAAACCTTGTGGTCCCAGGGCCTGTGAGGACCGCTTTGGCCGTGTCAGGATGAAGAGCTATCAGGTCAGCCATGGGTGAAGTCCCAGAGACCAGCTTTTCCCTTGTTTTTGAATTCCTCTGGCACCACTGTCAGGCTGATGGTGGCCACCTCCTGGAGAAATAACTTAAGACATCATCCCCAAGACAGCCCCAGGTTGTGGAGATGCATCATGTCCATTGGCCTGTCTCATTGCACGTTTTCCTTATTTCTCGATGAGGATGCATTATGGCCAGGATTTAGGAGGCTGGTTTTCCCAGGCACATCTATATTTGAGTTAAAAGAATCCCCTACTGACCTTACAGGATTTCTAAGAATAGCTTTATTTTGCTTGAGTCCAAGCAAATCACTATTGTGAAGATGCCTGGCCAGGATCTGTGCCTCCTGCCCCAAACTCCAGCTAGTACTGCCCAGAGGAGGGGCTGAGCTGCTCACAGCGGTCACCTTTGCTCTCCTGACTGGAGCTGCCCAGAAGGAGCTGCTCCGCGTAGCAAGTGCGAACATCTTTGCCGCGCCTGCAGCTAGTTGAGTCCTTGTTTGATCTCCCTTCCCACCTTCACAGGCCGGGAACGCCACAGGCAGTGAGATCGGTGAGTCCCTTTGCAGCGTTTACTCCTTTCTCCCCTTTCCTGCTCCACCTCATCCTCTTCTTCAAATCTGTTTTTTTCCTGAATTTGTCTTCTATAGCTATTCCACCCCCTCTACTGATCTTTTTTTCATCCCTTAAAATTTGATTGCCTTTCATGAGAATATAGACAGCTTTAGAAACCTTCCCCCAAGCTCCCCGGACTATGCCTGACCACCTGGCCCCGTTTCCTCTTTTGCAAATTCTTCCTCTTCCGTCCTGCCCAGACTTTGTCACCCACCTCTGCATGTGCCTTCTTCTTTGAATATTTGTGTTGGTGGTGTGTATCCTTATCTTGACCCATTTATCATTTCTCTTCCCAAGTGTGTGGGATAAAGTAGAGGGGATTAATTTGGGCAGTGGAAAAAGATTGTGTTAAAAAGAAGCCATTGATATTGAAAAGTAATTTGAATCCTCAAGGCCTAGGAAATGCATAAAGTCGAAACTTAATTGATAATAGACGAGTTATTATGCAAATACTGCTCTTTGCCCATCATCCCATACTTTTAATAGAACAATACAATTGCATATTTTTTATAGAACACTCATTTTCAACCAGCACCTTTTCTAATGTCTTTAAGATTGTCATTAATTCTGAACAAGAAGAAGTCTTTTATTAGAACTTAATTTTTCAAGTCACTGTGGTTGAAAAGGCAATTGTGTGTCTCCTGGCAGTTTTGAGAGAGTAGCTGCTCCCAAATGCGCCTCCCAGGACACGTTGCCAAAGCCCAGAGCGTAATCGTTGGCGTGTGAACACCGGAGCCCAGCAGGGTCCGTCGGGCCCTGAAGCGAGCTGTTCACCGCGAGTAAATCCTGCTCAGTGTCAGAGCTTCCTGGAAGGCACTGGCACGGGACGTTCTGAGTGTTGCTGCCAAGGTTTGACGTTTGCTGCTTCGAGAGGCACAATCAGCAGGTGGCTCCACCAGGAGCAAGAATCACAAGATCCCAGCTCAGCTGAGCCCACTCTGGCATTGCTTTTAAAAAGCTCTGGAAAAGGAGTGAAGGCAGGATTTCAGACACTGACAGTGTCTGTGTTCATGGGCAGCTCGAGAAGTGTTTTGTCGAGTATAGCTTGACTATGGTTAAATTCTCTCTCTCTCTCATACTCATGCACACACTGCATTTGGCTAACTCTAGTGTGTAGAAACACAGGCGGGTATCCTTACCCCCAGTTTTCCCGTTCACTGGTATTTCTAAGTGCATACCCATCCACACCAGCGTAGACCTAGCCTGCCAGGAGTGGATAGCAAGGAGCAGCAAATGGAAGATGTAGCAAGAGTGACTCGATTTTACCCGTTGTCCCTGGAGACCAGCAGGAGGAAGGCTAGCAGTGAGATGAGGTAACAGAAAACTTGCTTGAGCATCCCAGGCGGGGATGGCAGAAAAGCAGAGCAAGGGCCTCAAAGGCTGGTAGGCAGCCGGCCAACACTGCTGTGCATGAGTTGAGTTTCAGAACAACACTTCCCACCCTTGTCTCTTGCATAACATAAATTATAATGGAATCGCCACATTTACCCCCCGGAATTGGGCAGCTAGGGTCGGGTGACCCATGGAACAAAGCACCCGTCCCTGTCACAGGGCTGAGGTGGCATAGGGAAGAGGAGTCAAAAAGACCTTGATTCCGTTCCCATTTTGTGTTTACTGTGAGCTATGGGCAAATTTCCTTAACCTCCCTGGCCCTTAATTTCCTTGTCTGTAAAATGAGATATTTATTCCTACAGTTTTGGCAAAGATTAAGTGAGATGATATTAGTAACTTACCAGCTACTATTAGGCACTTAATAATGGGGGCTGCTATTATTTTTATTCAAAAGTGCCGGTAAAGTTTTCTTCCATGAGGTTTGCAAGACAAACATATATTCAAAGAATAAATTATGTATACCTAGATGTCCAGATGAATCCATACAAGTTCAGTTTGCCATCTTCAAAGTTTGATGACCTGAAATCCACATGTCAGACTCAGATGCCATGGACACTGGGTGAGAAATGCAACCTTGTTCCCTCTGAGACGCCCCTGCCCTGTGTTAGCCTTGGCTTGGTGAGGTTTCCGTTTCTACCTGCACCAAATAAGAAAGAACTTCAAGAACATTTGGTCAGCGCTAGTCGGGTAGCTCAGTTGTTTGGAGCATCATTCTGTACACCAATAGGTTGTGGGTTCAATTCCCAGTTGGGGTATGTATGGGAGGGAACCTATCGATGTTTCTCTCACATTGATGTTTCTCTCTTTCTCTCTCCCCCTCCCGCCTTCCCTTCCTCTCTTTCTCTCTGAAATCAATAAAAACATGTCCTTGGGTGAGGATTTTTCAAAAAAAGAACATTTAGTCATTTTCTCTGTTGTCTCCACCACGCCCACCCATCTTTCCTACTTTTGCTTTTCAAAATACATAAATTGTTTAACACGCGAAGCAACTTTTTTTTCGTCTTATAAGATATATTTCTCATTTTCTTTTGACAAATCTTCTAGAAATCCACATTAGAAAACTCTAGGGAGAAAATTTTTTTAAAGAGCTCAGGCTTAAAAAAAATTCTTTGAATATTTAAATGCCTTTTCCTTCACCATTTGCTTCTTACCTCAACAACAGGTAACCATTAGAAATTACCCCTCACCTTGACATCTATAGATGAACTGTATTTCTCTACAGCTCAGACAGATGCAGGGCTGTGAGCTAAAACACCAGGCTGGATTTTAAGCACTGCATACATTGGTTTCCAACTAGGTAGTTTTTTATTTGATGGCAATATTTTTCCAATCAAATTCCTGCGATCAAAGTTGATTTTAATTGTCTTTGACATTGCAGCATTTTATTAGTACAATAATCAGAAGTTCTGTTTAAAACAAAACAGACAATACAAAAGTCTTTGGACAGTACTGCAAATTCTATACTTCTGGATCCCATTTTGTCTCTTCTGCCCTATTTTCAGATGTTAAATAAGCTTACATGCTCAATTTATGGCAGAGAAAGGCTTGGCTGTGTTGGTTGGAAGAACCTTAAGCCCCGGTCAGCTTTGATGTTGACTACTCCCATCCTTAAAGCAAAGAGAGGGAGTGGGGAGGGAAGGAAAAATAACTTGGTACCTGAAGACTTTTCTTTATTCAGGCTGGGGGAGACCTGGGGCAGATCAAAATGTGGAGAAAAGAAGGGGTGATAGAGAGGCTGTCTTTGATGAATACTTTACTCAAAAATAATAGCAGCGTTAGCTTTATTTACATTTCACAAAATGTTCTGACTTTTACTACTATGAAACTAAAAATGATCTCTATAGACACAAGAACTTGATTAACACTTAGTCACTAACATGTATTGGATCCTTTGACTTGTCTTTTTTGGTTAGTTCATGTGTTTTGTTAAAGTCACTACAGATTTTAAGGGAAGGTGTTGGGTCTTCCTTCCACACGCGTGAGTTCTGAAATTGGGTTGGCAAGGTGTTAGAAAATGGGAAAGGCCGGCTGTTTCACCCTGACACTCTGGAGGGATCATCCTGGTATAGTGACTGGATATCCTGCATTTTCAGGACACTCCCAATTTTAGAGTCCATTCCTGTAGACGCACCTGTGGTCTCAGTCAGAAGCAGTGCAGCCGCTTCCAGGAGGGGTTCGGATCATATCGGCTCTCGAGCCTTGGTGCCCGGAGCTCAGCTTCCTTAGTGGGGTTTGTATGTCAGGACCGTGGCGGGCCATCTCACAGCACAGGGACCCCGTGGGTTTCATTGTTCCAGAGTCACAATGTAGGCACTTACCCCGGGCAGGATGCTTGCAGAGCAAACCACGTAACTGTACCTGTCATGGCTGTTCGTGTCCCAAGGAAAGAGCCACTCAAGGAACCTGGTTGAGGTGGAATCAAAACATGATTATGAGGGTTTTCTCAAACTGTTTTCTTAGCTGCAGAACCTGCTTAGTCAATGATATTGTATAGGGAACCTTAGCGTATAAAACAGGTCACAGCCGAGGTGGGGAGGTAGAACGCACACCTCCCCTCACCCCATCCCACCCAGTAGCAAGCCTCAGGGACACTGTGTACCTCAACAGGCTAGACCAGAGTGTCGGGGGGGTTTCGTACCTGCCGATACCCGTGGGTGACCGCGACCCGATGTGTGTGTGAATCTCATACCGAAACACGCGGGGAAAGAGAGACCGAGGCCACATGACCAATTCCTCCCATCTCAGGAAAAGGCCCCGTGGCTCGCTTAGCCGGGGTTTTTATTAGAGGCTTAGGACATATTTACATTGGATTGATTATTCATGGGATTAAGCAGAACAGGGGTAAGATTACTCATTAGCAGGGCATTAGGATGTAAATTCAGGTCCAGTGGCAGGCAGGACCAGGTTAATGTAATATGCAGGGCACAGCAAGCCAGAATTTTTTAAGATACATCTTTGCCAAGTTCCTATTAGAGAATTCCCATTCCACAGATATGATCCACACTTGTCTACACGGCAATCACACAGAGCTGTGCTCAAAACGCGTAAATTCTCATGATTCCGTGTTAACACGCGTGTGGAAATCACTGCCACACCAGAGACTTGGGGTGAGCATCAGGGATCTGTCTCAGCTCCTGCTTCCAGCTTAGCCATGCTGGGGCCCCCGTGTTCCAGCTATGCTCGTGGAAATTCTCTTGAGGAGGGCCTTTGGCTACTTGTCCCATGCTTTTCTTAGTGTTAGGTGGTGGTCATCTCCCAGGCGACATGAATGTACCTTCCAGACTACAGGTTCTGTTTGGGTGGGTGGGCTCTACAGTCTGACTCCTCTCGAGTGTGGTTTACTGTGGTGTAGCTTCCAGCTTAGCTCCCTCCCTCTCGACAGACCCTCTGGTGTGGCTGGATGCCAGAGCAGGACAGTGGGAATAGGGGACAAGTCACTCATTCCCCTGCCTTAGCTGGATTTCTCCTGATTGCATTTTGTTTTGTTCAATAGATGATGATTCAGATCTGTACTCTCCTCGCTACTCCTTTTCTGAAGACAGTAAGTGACTTAGAATATCCTGGGTGTGGAGGAGGAAGTGGGGGGCGTTGGATAAGGGAAGACATCTTCTTGTTTTCAGTTTTCATCAGTGCTAAGTCTTTTGTACCCATTTTTCTTCTCCAGCCAAATCTCCCCTTTCTGTGCCTCGCTCAAAAAGTGAGATGAACTACATCGACGGTGAGAAGGTAGTTAAGAGGTCAGCCACACTTCCCCTCCCGGCCCGCTCTTCCTCACTCAAATCGAGCCCAGAAAGGTGAGTGCTCCCCCCCACCCCCCATCCCACCTCTCCCTTTGCTGGGCGGGCAGACCCGATTTTGAATCCCTGCTCTGTCATGTATTTGCAGCCACTTATTCTTTCTGAGTTTCAATGTTCTTATCTGTAAAATGGGAATGCATTTTACATTTGTTAGGGATGTTGCAAGAGCAAAACAAGATAATGATGTAACATTTCCCGTAGTGCCTGGCTCGTAGTGTGGGCTTTGTTAACGTGGACTATAACTAGTATCACTTTTTACCTTTTCACAAGAGAAATCTTAGCGGCAGGATGTGTCATGTGTTTTTATACTCTTTGCATTTACTAGTAGAGCCCATAGCAGAGACTATAATTTTATTATGAAGCCACAGTTTTTAACGTCAACTTATTTCTGTGACATGCATTATTCAGACATGAGGCTTGGAGTGGTGGGGACGGTGATGACAGTCATCTCCTAACACCTGCCCGGAATGACCCAACGTCCTTTCACTGGGTCCTCATGCCCTCTGGAGCAGCCTCCTGCACCATCTGGACTGGTGTCCCACGCACCTTCACCACTTCGCAACACACACAGAAAGGCTCTGCCCAAACGGAATTATTTTTCCCTAAAAGACGTGCTCAGTTTCACACCTTCATGCCTCTTCACAGACAAATGAATAGCTGGTTTGAAAGTCTCACACATGCGTAAATGGCATCTGCCTGAGGAGTTTGCTAATTAATTTGAAAGGAGGGCTGGGTATACCTATAGATCCTTTTCAAGTGCATCCATCAAACTGGGTGCATTCTATGTGCAGATGGAACCGGAAGCTGTGTGGGAATAAAAGCACATATAAATCATTGTCCTTGCTTTTAAGAGGTTTATAGCCTTGCAGGGACAACTAAATATAATCACAGTGCAAATGCAATAATGTGCATGCATAAAAGTTTTGCAGTTTCTAAGGATTCATGTATCCTTGAAACCCACCGCTGGATGTCAAGAATCTGTGCCGAAGGCTGCAATTTTGCTGATTCCAGGGGTGGAGCATGGAAGAAGGAGGAACAGGACTAAACAGCAAATAACATTTATTGAGTGGTTTCTGTGGACCTGGTCATTCACATGCATTGTCTTGTTTAATCCTTGCAAATGGAGTCATTTTTCAGATGAGGAAACTAAGGTAGCAAGAGGTAAAGTGCTCAGCCTGGGTCTCCAGGTAGCAAGTACTGTCACAGGGATGGCAACCACCGCCCACTGGCTCCGCCACGTACGTCCTCTCTCCCTGCACTAGCAGGAGTGGGAGGTACAGGCGTGTCTGGGGAATGATGGCTCAGGAGAGCTCAGCAAGGTGAATGCTTTTTTTAGAGAAAGCTTTGCTGTTGCTGCTTCCTTCCCTTCTCTTCTCTCTGCTTTCTAGGACCTGGTTTTGAGCTCAGGACACCTCAAGCCTTATGCGAAGCAAACACAGAGATTTAACTGTTGTATTGAGAAGGGAACCGGCACAACTAAACGCTTGGCACTGAGTCCGATTTTATGCTTCGGATATAAAAATTCCTTGGTTAGACTACAGTCAGCCAAAGTCAGAACATGTGGGATGCCAATTTTCATGAAAATAGCTCTAATAGGATTTTCTCTCTACAGAAACGACTGGGAGCCCCCAGATAAGAAAGTGGATACAAGGAAATACCGGGCAGAGCCCAAAAGCATTTACGAGTATCAGCCGGGCAAGTCCTCCGTTCTGACCAACGAAAAGATGGTAATGTGCATATTGCAGCTTTCTTGTCTCGCCCTGCCCCTGTTCTTTAATCCGGATGCGTTGTGCACTTGGATTACGTTCTTTCTCCCTTGAGATAGACTTGCTTTGTTTAGAAGACAATGAATAAATGAAGTATTTTTACCCTTTTCACTTCTGCAGGTGTTCATAAAATAAGTCCTCTGTGAAAGAACCTCCGTACTGTGGCTTTCCGACGCTTTGTGTGCATGGCTTTAACACTTTCAAATTTTCTACTAACGTAAAGATTGATTTTGCTGCTGTCTTTTTTTAAACATCTAACCATTAATTTAGCAGGCTTATTACTAACTGGACTGAATTCAGGGTTTTTAAAGTGACTCTTATTTGAACATGCATACATTTAGTAGGAGTTACTACTAGTACGTCATGAAAAGCTAAATAATTAATATGTTGTGATTTGTGGGGGGCAGGGGAGGAAGCCCCTGGCTGTTAAAAATGTGTTTTAGGTCTTCCTTTTCTGACAAGTGCAATATTGGGATGAATTTCATGTTCAGTCTGGTCTGTGGTTCCCTACACAAGCTCACATCTCCGGGCAATTGCAAGTTCGGGGAATGGCCTGCAGGGCAGAACAGACCACCCTGGACAAGCGGACTCTCCTGTACATGGGGAAGAATTTTAACAAACCTGTTAGTTTCCTGCCTGCCAATCACACTTCCTTTTATTCACCCTTCATTTGAGAAAAGCTAATTCAGGATTCTGATCACGGTTAAAGGGATTCTCCAAAGCTCCATAAGCTCACAGCTCTCCAGCCGCGCCAGCAGGATGGAGTGATCATACTGGGAACTGGATTTTATTAAAATGCTGTTACCACACTGAGTACAGAATCAGTAAGCCTCTGAAATACGGGCGCAAATTGTTTTCCCTCTGCCTCTCCTGTTCTGCATGTTTTTAAGGAGTAATTGATTTGACTTTTACTAAAATTAAAATGTGACATCTTTAAAAGCACAAAGGGATGAGTAATTTTAATTAGGATAAAGCAGTTTGTAGAAATGCTTTAGAGTTGTCATTCTTCAGCATTTTCCATACACCGCAGTTATTTTAAGCAAAACGTTCAGAGAGGAGCAGAGAATTTTGCCTCTGGCTCCACCCTTCATTGGAGGTTATCTCCCTGTTAGAAGACCATAAACACAAAACATAACCTTCCACATAGATGTTCCTGGAAAGAAAGTCATGCTTTCGGTATATTCCTGACAACTTCATTTCTTCTTTATTTTCCCCTCCTTTCCTTGGTTCCTATTAATTTGACCACTGTTCAGAACTAGGACAAAAAAACAACAACATAGTTTAATTTTTCTCCTTGATACCAAATATCTTCATACCATTCCTTGGGGTCACTTATATTGTTCTCACAGACCCAGAAGAGTAACACACAGTACCCAACAGGGGCTCTCTTTGGAGAGCTGCCGTGACCAGGCACCTGGTAGCAAAGCACCGCCAGGCGATCCGGGCGTGGGACGCGAACGCCGAAGGGGGCCCGGTACATTACATCAAAGTGCCTTCACGCTATTTAGCACTCTTCTTCCAAGGAGACGTTTTTCATTTTAGAGAGAAATTTCAGTCACATCACCATCTTTTCCATCTACTCTTCATAATCGATGAATTAGTCCTTTGTGTTTGATTTTTTTTTTTCCTGTTAACTTTGAACAGAAAAGTTGGAATGTGAGTTTCAGGGTCTGAATCTTGCCTTTGACATCCAGTGTCTGGTTTGCCAGATTGTGACGCCCACAGACACACACACACACACACACACACACACACACACACACTCACTGTTAATTATGGATAAGTATACTAACTAGTGACAGATGTAGAAGCTAAATTTACTTTCAGAAATACACCATTATTTTGGGGGGGGGGAAACAAAGCTTTTGTTTCCAATCTGAGGTGCTCATGTCTGCGTAAGCCTGGCAATTTAAACTGCGACCTCCTTGGCACACCTGTTTGCAGGAGGGTTGAACGGCGGACGGTAAGGCCTGCCCCAGAGCTCAACTAGAGCGAACGCAAACCGTCCCGGAGAGAGAAGCCACCATGCTCCCTTCAAACACCCCAGTGGGAGATTTACGGCCCAGGTGATCCATTCAGCTCCTTGGCACAATCATACGAATGTGATTCTTCATGACAACTTGGCCTGTCTTATCATAGCGTGAATCCATTTTCATCTCTTCAGCCTTGGAATTGGAGATTATCGCTCAGTTCCTGCTTTGTCAGAAATAGCCTTTTTTAGGCTTTGCTCCTTTTACTTTCCTCCAAATTCCCTTACAGAACGTCAGCTCAATTCAACCAATATAGATAGGATAACTTTGATATGCCAGGCCCTGGGTCCCTGCCCCCAGGGGGCAGTAGTGGGAAGGGCAGACACTACGGTAGTAATTACACAACATATATTTGAAGTGTGAAGTAAGGGGATTTACCCAGCTTGGTTTCTTCCCAGTTGACGGTCACTTTGAGTTTTTTCCTGGCGTTTCAAGTCTGTCCCTTGGCCCTGTTTTAGCCTGGTATCACCTGCAAACGTAGTGGCCCTGCCCCCTTGTCATAGGAGCGTGGGAAGTGGAATGTGGTGTGAAGAGCATGGGACTAGGACTCGGAGCACCTGCGTTCAGATTCTGAGTCTGCCCTCTGTCTTGGGGCACATCCTTCAACCTTTCTGATCCTCAGTGTTTCATCTGGGAACCAGAAGTATTATCTGGCCTGCTGACCTCCCCGAGGTCGTGAGTGAGAGGATCGAGTGCAATAATGCAGGTAAAAGAACCTCGAGCATTACAAAGTGCTGTGTCAGTGAACGCACTGTATTCAGATTATTATTTAATTAAAATCTGAAGCTAGTCTCTGGCTCCTATTCAAGCAGCAAAACTTTCCTTGAGGAGCATCAGACATTTTCCTGGCAAGGCACCTGCCCTTTCGAAGGATTTTGCCAAGTTGGGAAAAGAAGAGCCCCCCCAGCAGCAGAGAACTTAGCCTGGTGCTGTGGAACCTGCCCTGCCTGCCAGCACCCAGATCCTGGTGTGCCTCCGGAAGGACTTTGCTATTTGTCCATTCTGCAACTGGAGCAATAGCTGAGATACAAATGGCAAAATTAAATACAGATGTTAGCACTGTGTGGCGTTACCTCTTTAACGTCCTCTCCAGGCAGCTCAAAGGTCTGAGGCCAGCTGCTCTGGGCCCAGGTTGCTTGACGACATCTCTCCTGCTTCAGTTCTCAGCACAGTATGGACCTCGGTGGTGAAACGCTCTGCAGACAACGTTTGGCGATAAAGTGGGTTCATTCTTTCAGGACTGTGTACCAAAGCATTCAGGTAGTTTCCTGAAGGAGTTGGTACATTTTAATAATTTTTTTAAAAAGCCTAAACTATTTGCAGAGAGCAGCTTATAAATAGTCTCTAAAAATAATAAACATGAAACAGGTTTCATAAAACCCCATCATGTTAGGTCCCAGGATGTCCCAATGTCTAAACTGGTTTTCCCCAACCAGTTGTGTCCTTGAAGGTATTGGGCCTCCTTTCACTGAATAAGTGCAGAGCCCATTATTTTACATAATTACAGAGCCCCTTGCGAGGGAGCATGACGTCCCCCTCAAGGTTTAAGCCCCAGGTCCCTAAAGACAATTGGAGGAGCTTTAAATCTGGACATTTATCCTTCTGATTTCAACTAACTTATGACTGATATTCAACTTCCTGGAATTCAGTAAATTTCAGTTAAAGAAGGTTCTCGGCCATATTTTCCTCAATTTAAAACACAAGTAGAAATAATGGTGAAGATTCTTGTAAGGATTTAGAAGTGATTGGTGAAGGTCCCTGAGAGAGTCTACAGCCATTTCTACCAGCTGCAAAAGGCCTGTGAATGGAACGTGAAGAAAAGCGTGCCCAGGAGGAGCTGCTTGGGAAGCGGTCATGGTGAAGACGGGGCCACAGGACGAGCAGCCCCTTCCTCCAGGTTAGAGCCACGAGGGAGTGAACCTTATGCATTGTTTTTAATCTCAGTGGAACATGTACATTTTATTATTTCCAGAAAGTCACCATCTCTCCTGTAACTATCAAGGTTTTTTGAAACATTCACATGTATGAATTTAAGTCAGCCATGAGCCTCTGACAGTTTTGTCTGCAGTGAACATACCTCCAGTTTATTAAGGGGAAACTTGATTTGCTTTCCAGGCATTCATTTTTAACTAATTATTTCCAGAAGCACATGTTGTTCCACAGAGAAAGGTACCGGAACTTTATAAATATTTGATTAAATATGAACTCCCATGGAATCAGTTATCAGTCTGGGTGAACTACCTCTCACAGTTCTATAAGTGAGAAATCTAACCTATTTTTGTAACATAACCCAGAAGTCCCCACCTCCGTTGTTCTGTTATCTGTCTTGTTCAGCTTCTCCCTCACTTTAGTTTCTCCCCGTTCTTTAACATTTATTTGTTAGAACATAAAGTATATCCTGTCTGTATTCATCCCCCACAGGTGCTTGTTTAAAATGTTTTCACTTGTGTCCTCTGTTTTTACTTATTTCATCTTTCACTTTACTGTGTATGGGACATGGTTTCTCACCTACTCATGTGCCATTAAAGATGCAGTATTAACAAATTGGCTTTTATAAAAGTGTCAGTATTTGCATTTATTTTGAAAACCTTAAGGCAGCCTTGCAAATAAGTACTAAATCTGTACTAGGCTGTAAAAATTGTTTGCTGTGCTCACCTGGCATAAATGGCTAAATGTTTGATGTGCTTACCAGGTTAGTTGCTCATAACTAATAGTTCTTTAAGAGGGGGAAATAGGGGCTTTCTTCCCCCCCACAGCATGGGAATACTGTTATAGCCATATTCATATTTGTTGTGGAGGGCAGCAGCATGGTGTGGAGCTCTCCATCAGCAGTCCATCTGTCTTCTGCCTCAGGACTGAGAGGGATTCGCTCCCTGCTCCCTAGCTCAAGGTCCCTGTCTCTATGAACATATCCTTCCCTGCCTGTTTTAGCTCCGTGATTTTGCCAATGTCAGTAAAAATGGATGATTGCTGCTGTTGAATGCAGTTGCTGTGTATAGCTGGAAACCACTGCATCTCTACTGGCCTGTTCCTATGTAATCTTTGCATAATGTTATCCTTCTCTCTCTTTCATTTCCCTATCACCAACCCCTATAGAGTCGGGATATAAGCCCAGAAGAGATAGATTTAAAGAATGAACCTTGGTATAAATTCTTTTCGGAATTGGAGTTTGGGAAACCGGTAAGTTTAATAGCCTCAGCGGTTATAGACATTTTTAAAAATAATGCTGTTGATGCATTGTCGCTGCTAAAGAATCAGATCTATTTGCAAGGAATTCAGGGAGTGGAGAGCACCATGTCGGTTGTCCCTGGTGGGACTGTCTACGCTCACCACAACCTGTAAGCTTTCCATTGCTTAACTTCTCCAAGAAAGGGCTTCACCAAGAAATACTCCGCAAGTATTTCTTGCCAGAGATCCCAGAGAAACATGATTAAATCCTTGCTTGTCTTAGGACCTCCCCCCACTAGCAACAAATATCACCTGCCTGTGGATGGCATTATATTGGCCATTGGTTTAGTTCCTTGACCAAAGTCTTCATGGCATCCTGAAGACAAGCAGGAAAATGCATTGCACACTGAGCAGACCAGCACTGTCACGCTTTAGATAGAACTTTTAAAAGCGCAGGTGCAAGGGCAGTGCCAAAGCCCAGCCACAGAGGTCTCTCTGTGCAGATCTGACCCATGAAAACTGCCCCATTTCAGGTGACTTTTAGGGAGTGATCTCTGCGAGTTAGGATAACAGTTCCCAAAATTTTAAATGAGAGTTAGGAATTCCAGCAAATTTAGTGTTCAGCCTAACAATATTCTGCAGCTTCCCTCTGATGTGTCTGAGTTGGCTTTGGTCCAAATTTATTTTTGGCACTTAAAGGAGGATTTTCTTAGAATCAAACAGAAGGGGAGAATTGAGCTTGTTTTTCCACTGGAAATGACTGGAAACTGACTTTAAAATTCCAGTTACTTTAAATCTTAATTATTACAACTGCAAAAAGAATTTACAGGTAGAAGGATTAAGTGAATAAAAAAACATTTTATTAGATGTTTGTATGAGACTTTAAGCATTGAATTCAGCATTTGAATCACTGGTCTGGTATGAAAGTTTTATCTGCAGACAAGAATTAATTTTACAGTTTAGTAAAATGTTAAATTCTATGGTGTGTATTTTTATTAAGATGAAGACAAACAAATTAAGCTGGTCTCTGGAACTGCTAAATTCATTTAGCAATGCTGAGCTTTGTTTCAAAGTTCACGCATTCTGAGTTAGGAGCACCTGACTTGCAAACATCCCGTCTGTAGCAACAGACATTCCTCCCACCTGGTCCCCTCCTTAGACACTGTGTCCCAATAGCAGCTAAGCTGTCCTGGGTGGACAGCGCCACCTAGCGACCAGTGGAGAGGGAAGCGTCTAATCCAAACTCCCCCTTCCCAAAGCTTTGATGCACATCTCACTCCTCCTTTCTCTCCCTTTTTTTCTCTGCTGTCTACCATTCAGACATCAGTGGGGTCTACCTCAGGCAATCTTTTCCACATGCAAATATTTAGTAGTACTCTAACCCTTCTCCTTTTCTCCTTTTTCTTAAAACCTGTTCAATTATATCACAGAAAAACCTTTTGATGTATAGTTCCTACCCTCTCCCCCAAAAAGACCATGATTGGTATATATAATAATTCTAAATTTCCATCAGGAAAACAAAAGCTATTAGCTTTAAATTATGTTTAAGCAAGAGTTTGTGCCATTGATTTTTCAAGTCCTGTTCAGAATCCACAGTTTCTAGCTATGTCCTCATTGGCCAAATAACTAAATTAGTTATGTCTTAAATATTAGCTTTTATAAGACATTATGGAACAGCTTTTTCTAATTAATTGTGATTGGTTTGTTTTACTAAATCTGTCATTGCAAATAATTCTATTTTTGTCAGCAATAGACAGTATTTCAGTCCCAGAATACATTAAATAGGCTCTGTGAAGAGATTGGTAAATTAACACTGTTTCTACTGGAAACTGTGGTCTGACCACCACACAGCCAATCCAAACAAATGTTGGGAAAACAGTCCATCTGGATATTAGGGCCTCACTGTAATTTGTATCCCTACCCTATTGTTCTAACTGCCTCTTAATTATTTAAAGAGATGCTTTTACAAAAATGTCACTTTTTCTAAAGCCACGAGTGTTGCTGGCATAAACCTTAGATTCTTTCTTAAATGGGACTACTACTTTTTTGTGTAGGTCTTTTACGTTCTTTAAAATTTTTATTAAGTTTACTGGGGTGACATTAGTTAATGGGGTAAATAGGTTTCGGGCACATATTTCCACGGTACTAGATCCTTATATTGCACTGTGTTCCCACCACCCAGTCAAACCATCTTCCACCACCATGTACTAGGCCTCCTCTCCCTCCCAACCTCCTCTCTGTCAGTCTTTTAAAGTAATAAAAGATAATGCTTTTGACGACTTACCAAAATAATCAGTGTCTATCCTGAGGAACAGTGTTGCGATGAATGGTTTCTTACGGTCTAAGGCATTCTAAGGGTGGACTTGTTACCTAGTTAAACCAAGTTTATTGACTGGACGTTACTCCCAGCATTTGGTGAGAAGCTGTGATAGAGAGAAAATTTTTCTTCTTTTGACTTTTCTCCTGCCCCAGGCACTGTGGGCCATAAAAGAGTAGGAGACATAAATAAAAAGTGGCATAAACCATGAAAGTTGTTTTCAGTCATCCAGAAGCAGAGTGAAATTAAAACTCCTACCAAAGCCTGTGGATCATCATTTCTACTTTATATTCCCTATCAACTCAGGATCCCCTTCCCCCGAGAGAGGAAAACCTGCCAGAACTTAGACACTAGACATTCACCCTGGACTCCCTGCTTCTTCAGCCCCTTCACTGAAAGCCACCCTGAACAAGCTGAAATCTCAGCAGGATCCTGACTGTAATACCTTTTAGCTCTAATAGGTTGTTGTAGAGTATCAAATCATTTGAGATGCCAGGGACCATTTTGGGGGAGGTTATTTAAAGCCAACTTAATTTTTTAGCACTGTCTTTTTTTTTTCCAGTAAAGAAATGAGTAGGGACGTCATCAGTGGCTTTAGAACGTCTGCTTCCCCATCTGAACAATCTGTGACGTGTACAAAATGCTTGAAGAAGAATGACGGTTGTTAATAGCACTTTATAGACACAGAGATCACATTACTGGCCTGTTGCTGTCAGTGGTGAAGGCATCTTGAAATCAGATTACTTTTCATTTGCAAATTCATTACAAAGAGCTTGATTGTCACCCTTTTTTTTTTTTTTTCTTTTTCCCCTCTAACTTCTATAGCAATTGATGTGATTTTAATAAGTAAGCTCAGGGCAAAATGTCACAATGTAAACCAATTTGAATGCTTCTGTAGTTGGTTATAATGAAATTTGTGCAAAATTCCAGGAACTATCAATGATCCCATCGCCTCTGAGGTCACTGTATAAGGAATGTCAAGTCTAAATAGGCATGCAAGCTGGACAGGGAGGAGGAGAGTTAGAATTGGCCTGTAACTTCCAGGTGTCCTACCTAGCCTTTGAACCCCTCCCTCACTAAACTTATAGCAATTCTGGCAGACTTCTGTTGTAGGAATGCACCCAATTCTATCTTGAAGAGTTAAAGGAGAAGACAAAGAGAACCTTACAGTCTGCCATGTAAATTCATAGTATAAACTCTGTTCTCCAAGGCAGAGGGAAGGTATGGCTCTGCCATTAGCACGTTAACAAAGTCTAGTAAACGGCGAAAGATTTTAAAAATTGTCTAGGTACACAGCACAAAATTCAACACCCGTTGTGTGCGTGCATATTGTTGCCACAAACCACAGACCAGCTGTGCAGTTCCGTTTACCCTCCATTGGCCAGATCTCCAAATTCAGACATTTAGTGACTAAGGATGGATTTTACAGTGGAGAAGACTGCTCGGGAAATGTAGAATCTCAGTTTGAAAGGGTCACTAAGGGATTTTAACGTTTGTGTTTCGGTGTAAATTGGTGTTAATGCTTTTATTTTTTTTTTCTTTGTGTCTTCTTTTAAGTTTTCAATATTTGGACTCCAACAAAGATTTACTTTTGAGACAGAGACATAGAAACGAGCGTCCCAGCCAGTGCCCGCCCCGCTGCTTTCGGTCCCCCCTCTGTGTCGGCAGCTCCCCCGTGTGCCCCTCTTGGTTTGAGCCGGTCTCCATGTTTGTCTTTATGTCTTTATGCTCATTTCTTCATTTCCTCCTCTGCTTCCCATCAGCCTCCCAAAAAGATATGGGATTATACTCCTGGAGACTGCTCTATCCTTCCTAGAGAGGATAGAAAGGTAATTCCGCGCCTCCTCCGTGGGCTGTGTGTGTGTTCTCTAGCCTGGTTAGTGTGAGTGTGTTGTGGGGTGTTTCTTTTATTTTCTTAATCACTTTTACTTTAAATTGATAACTTTTTTTTTTCTTTTTTGGCTTGGTGATAAATCTATTTAACAGCCTCTAAGACTTAGACTAATGGTTAGGGGTTTGCTTTTTTTTGTTGTTTTTTTTACAAGCAATGACTTATTCTTCTGACATGTAGTATTTGTCACAGACACCCTACTCTGAAAATAGAGAAAATAGGTATTTCCTTAAAGGTAGGTTTTTTGCTGTATTTATAGTTCTCTTTAGGAAGTAGAATAGAGTTTTGAAGCTCTGATTACTTCAGGATTTAGATTTTCTGTGCCTAATGCTGCATTCTCTGTCCTCATGGCTTTAAGTAATTTCCAGTGAGCTCTTGTGTTTTAACCATGCCATCTCTGCCTTATTAAAATATAACACTAAAAAGTTCATTTTTCAAACTTAACCTTCCATTCTCTCTGCCCTTCCTCTAAACTAAAACATTCTTTCCCATCTTTTTCTTTCTTGAACCAGACTAACCTAGAAAAAGATCTCAACCTCTGCCAAACAGAGTTAGAGGCAGATTTAGAAAACATGGAGACGCTTAATAAAGCACCCAGTGCAAACCTGTCACAGGTATTTCTGAGTATCACAGGTATTTCTCATGCCATCGGCCCCTCCCCAGCTCTGCTCTGTTGCCGCGGCTCTGCGGTTTCTGCTGTCGGGAAGGCGAGGAGCGGTCACACTGGTTACAGCAAAGCTGCATGGCTTCCTGACTCCTGCTTTGCATTCCTTTCCCCCTCCTTCATTTTTGCTTCGATTTCTTTTAGCTTGGCATCTTTCTTCAAGGGGGGTTTCCACATATTCATGGGTGGCTGGCGATTTAAACTGCTCCCCCTCTTCCTTTGCTTTCAGGGGTGACCCTCTAACTTCCCTTCTTTCGCCTGGGAATGCCTTCTCTGAATTTTCAGGGAGCCACTGTCGGGTAGTTGTCGTTTTTGCAGCCCTGGAGATCATCGTAAAAGTGTAGCAGGGTGCGTTGAGCGCCTTTTACGTGCACGGTTCTGTCAGAGCCGTCGTATTTGTGATTCAAAAGGTCAGAAAGTTCTCAATGAGAAAATGCACTCTAGAGGCCAGGCCGCCTGGCCACAAACAAGTGTTTGAAACTCTACCGACACTGATGTTTTTAATGGAGCGATGTCAGTGTGGTTTATTAAGGGATAGGTCAGAAAGAGAGAGAGTCCAAGGTAAACGGGTTCCCAGGGGGAAGAAAAACAGCCCAGTGTTTGCAGAACTGCTCCTAGGGCTCCCTGAAAAAACAAGAGAGGCCCTTAGAGGGAAAGGGGATCTTTATAGAAAATACAAAGGCATGTGGACACTGCTAAAGAGACAGGAAGGCCCCCAGACTGCGGCAGGAAAAGTGGGAATTGTGAGTGGATCCTGGTCACCTTCAGAACTAAGACAAGGAAGGAGGGTCAGACCACCAGCATGAGTGACTTGGGTACAAAAAGTCATGTGAGTGTCATACTTAACCCAGGGACAGGGTAAGGAATGCAGGGCTTACAGCAGCATTGGGGATGAGGGAGCCTGGAACAGAAGCCAGGGAACCTCTAACAGATCGGGGGAGTTGGGCTGCAGAAGCCAGGGGGCCAGCATGAGGCCTGGGCTCCCTTCAGAACTGCGAGGAGGCACAACACCTGAGCCACAGTGCATGCAGCCGAGACACAGATGTCACAGACGGGAGCAGGGGGCTGTTCCCAGCCAAGGTGAAGCCTGCTGGAGCCAGCTGGAGCCAGCGTGGGGTTGAAGGTCTGAGTTAGTTCTAGAGTTGACAGCTGTGGCTGCAGGTGTGTCCTAAAGTGAGTTAGGACAGGGCAGGGCAGGGGAGGCGGGGGGACTGAAAGTAGTCCAGGTAACGAGTAGTTCTGTAACACCTGTGAGGATGGACGGCCACTAGAGAAGCGACCTCACTGCAATCCTCCGAGGGTCAAGATGGCTTCCAATACCTAGCCTCCTTCCGCGGGGCGAGATGGGCACAAAGAGTTTGATGCATGAATAAATCACCTTCCCGTTGGTGCAGTTACCTGCTGCCCGTTAGTCCCTAATACATATGAGATATGTTGATGGAAGTTCTAATTCAGCACCAAAAAACGGGCTTTGCCTTCAGGAACATGACAGCTGAGTCACACTCTTAAATAGAAGAGCACCAGCAGCCCGCAGCAGTGCCTGCTAAGAGCTAAGTGCGTGGGAGGGGCTGGAAGTGCCAGAAGGGGGTGGGGGGTAGTGTTATGGGAAGTCAGGGCAGACTCTCAGAGAGGTAGCTGAGATCCTAGAGGGTGGAACTCAGGTATGAGGTGAGAGTAGGGTTGGCCACTGGAGGTCCGGTAAGGAGCACAGATATGAACATGTTGAGGATGTGTGCAAGGAATGAAGTAGAATTCAGCTGTAATAGCACATTTGGGGTGGTCACAGTGGGGGCATGGGTTTGGGAAGGAGGGTTGACCCTCGATTACAGAGCCTTAGAAAAGACGAGTAAGGAAATGATCGATGTTGCCCACAGACCAATGATTTAATTCAGAAATGTTTCAGGAAGGGTGGTGTCATCACTTGAAGTGCTGAATTGGAGGGAGGCCATCCAGGTGGGGGCCGAGAGGACAAGGAGGCAGGCAGTGGCGAGAGCCCGCCCTCCGCAGCACAGCACAAGGGGGGGGGTGAGAGCGGGGGAAATGGCAGGGAACACGCTAATTAGTCAGTGTGAAAAACAAAGAATGGGATGGGGGAACGAAACAGCTCTCTAGTTTCATCCAGGCAGCTGGAACAATGGGGACATCAATATGTCACATAAGAAAGATGGGGAGAAAAATCAGTGCAGAGGTGAGATGAAGGATTTGGTTTTAGGTCATTTGTTTTTGAAGAGTTGGTTGGATATCGCATAGGGAATATCCAGTAGACCGTTGGAAACAAGACTAGATCTCGTGGGAGAGACAGGGGCTTACAAAGTCCATCGGAGTCTCCAGAAGAGAAGCGGTGGTTGACATCCTGGGGGTGATGAAGGCACTGGACCTAGGGGTTCAGGAAAGGATGAAAGAGTTAACAGCTACTGAGGGATGTTGATGAAGGAACAGGAGGACATGGGGAGGGTCAGGCAGAGGCCAGTTCTGAGATGTGGGAGGGAAAATGAGTGTTGGAGTGAGAAGAGAAGGGGAGAACAACCCACGGCTCCAGAGAGATCCCAAAAATAGACTCTGAGGAAAGGTCAATGGGTTTGATGACCAAGAGGTTTCAAAAACCTTTGGAGGTTGCTGGGTGAGTGTGCGTGGGAGCTGGAGTACGTGGTGAGGAACCAGGGGAACCCCCAGGGGTACAGCACTGATTGAAAACACGTGGTCATGGAAGGAAGGCAGGGGGTGTTCCCAGAGGACTCAGCAGGGTCGTGCAAAACTTTTTCAACGTGGAGACCTGAGCATCGTCCACAGAGGTGGGTGAGCACCTAGAATGGGGCAGATGTCAAAGGTCAGAGTCGGGAAGAGAGGGTAAGCAGGAGGCAAAGGGCTGGATGGATGAATGTGGAGCTAGGAGGGGTGCCTCCTCTGAGGAGTAATGGGGAGCAGAGGGAGCTGTCCTCCTGGGGCAGAGGTGCCCTCAGAAATGACAGGACCCAGCAGGAAGGGGGCCGGGCGGCTGAGCTCCTGACGAAGGCGACCTCTCTCCCGTCACCTCCTTCTTTCCATTTCTCCCTTTCCTTTTTCCCGATGTTTCTCTTTCTCTCCTTCCCTCAAATTTCTCTCCCCCAGATACTTTGTTTTCCTTGTAATGGTCATTATCAGAGATAGGAGTATCTTTAAAAGTTAACTTTTTCACTGATTTATTCAACCACCACACTATTTTGAAATGCATGTATATTGAACCCTTTGCGTTTTTCTCTACAAGACAACAGAATCCCTAGGCTACACAATTATGTTGCTTTTTCTCTGCATGTAGTTCTCAGTTGTTTTCTTCCTTTTGCATAGTGGCATGTAATCTTATGAAATGTTCCCCTCTGAGGCTGAGATGGGCATTAATAGCTTTTGTAAAACTGCATTTCTCCCCCTTTTCGCACTTCCAAATCTGCAGGGGCAACCAAATGGTCCAAACACAGTGTATTCTGTACCTGAGGTTTTGGGAGGCTCTCTCTGGATGTGGCATCTGGGGTGCATGAAGGAGTCTGGTGGGTTGGCAGGGGTGTCTGAAGGTTGGGGTACACTGGCGTAGGGTGTGCTGTCCACCCCGCTAATGCATGCCGGCCAAATGGTGGGCCCGTCCGCCCGGTGGGCCCGTGGCTGAAAGTACAGGCAAGCCAGGAGGCTATCTCCCGGCCCACCCAGAGAGCCTTGGCTGCAGACACTGGGGGGCAAAAGACCAGAGACAACGAGAACACCCCCTTGCCCAGAAAGCCTCCTCCCGAGGAAAAGGCACCCCCCACGAGCACTGAGTTCCTTCCTGCCGGTCTCCCCTTCTCCCAGGGGTCCCTGTCTAAGTTAGCAAAGGGACGGGACTTCTCTCTTTCCCCTTGACTTTGAAACACCTGAGTCCAAATAAATCATACACTCTCTCTCTCTCTTTTTGACATTTACAGAGCTCAGCAATCAGCCCCACTCCGGAAATTTCTTCAGAGCCTCCTGGATAGTAAGTTGCCACTTTGTTTACATGACTTAATGTATGAAATGTCAAAACGGGAAGGAGCTTGTATGTTGGACCCAAGTGTGTTTTATCTGAAGCAGTCTAGTGGCTTTGAATGATGTATGGTTTGGTGATAAGTAGCAATTCAATTCTAGTCTTCGATTTTTTTACTTCTCATTTCTCCTCCTCTTCCAAATTAATTTTGGGATGTTTCATGTTAACTTTGACAAGTGTTCCTGAGTTGTCATCTTTACCTTTAGAACATGAGTGTATCAGCCTGAGTTTAGAATCAAAGTTTACCTCATTTGCTCATTCTTGTAGGGAGGAATGTGTGAACGTGTAAGGACCTATCACAGGGAAAGAAGGGGCCGAGAGGGGACTCCCTTGTCTGATTCTCAGAGATGTGGCTCTATTTCCCCATACCAATTCTTAGGATTCTCCCTGGATGATGTGTGCACACCTCACTCATATATTCATGGAGCAACCGTCCCAAAACCATCCTGCATCCTTCCCTCCAAATCTTCCCAAAACTACCCAACTCCCTGCATTCTCTGCCAGACTCCTTGTCTCCGACTTTGCCACACAGCTGCTAAAGTGGTTCTGTGCTGCCTGCCCCGCCCCGCCCCACACACACGGTAAATGACAAGCATTTTGGCCTGTCTGAGAAGACCCTAACTGCGCCTGTGGTACCCAATCTCATGGTAATACCTCTCGTGACACTGACTTTTGTTGTGTAGCTGAACTATGTTGCTGTGTTTTTATAACTGCTAATACATCGTACTCCCGAGAGCAAGGGCTGCATCTCCATCGTGCCTGGTGCGCCCGCGGGTTCAGGAGTTTGCTCTGGTCGGAGCAGCTCCTCATCTTACCACCATCGGATCCGTGGCTTACTCTTCGAAGTGTGGCAGGAAGGGAGGCACAACTATTACCTGCTCCTTTTGCGTTGGGCAAATCCACAGTGAGCACCATTCACCTGCTCAGATAGAAGCCTGACTTGATCTGATGCCGAGTTGATGCATATTTGTGGCAAACACGGTCACTTGGGCATTTTGCAAGAGTAGTTTCGTTGGAAAGTCAATTAGCTGGAATTGGAAGAGTTCACTGGAAAATTGGGAAAACACCTTAATCCTGTTACGGTAGTGACCAAACCTCTAAGCAGATCTATTCTGTGAGTGTTTCTTCTGTAAATATGTATATTAATGATTTTGATTAATGTGCCCCAGAGTGTCAGATGCAGTGGAGATGTTGTGGTAGGACAGCAGCCAGGGGAAGCTTCCTGTCGGAAAGGACAGTTCCATCTGCAGAAGGTTGAGTGTAAAGTCTCTGCACTCACTGTGGGGTTGGTGATCAGGCCACCAGTATGACAAAGAGGAACCAAAGTTCAGCTGTATCATCAGGACTGCCCCCTTGTCCCTCCACTTTGGGCTCTGAGGTTAAGGAGGCTTACTCTGTGTTAAGGAGCTAGTTGAACTATGCCCTCAGCTCCAAGGATGATAGGTCACAGGCCTTCTAAGGTCCCAGAGATATGCTGTCGGGGCAAAGCCCACCGAAGACCTTAGGCTGTCTGTAGATAAAGGGCTTCTTCAAGGTCATGGCTCCAAGCAAACTCTCCCCAGTCCTCGAGGTCACCTGTTTGTCAGTGACAAAGCTTGTCACTTTTTCGGTCCTGACTGCCCAATGCCTGACATTTCCAGGATTGTATCAAGTTAGCCCCGCTGCCTGGTCTCTCCCCTCCACCTCCTCACCCCCATCTCCCTGAGACGCCCAGGACAAAAAATGCACCTATTGCAGGTGGCCAGCTCAGCGAGTTCCTTAGCTCTGCTGGATCTGAGGCACTATGCTAGGTATTATAATAGGAACATAAGGAATAGTCCTCTAATAGTTTGGGGTGGGGGTGAAACACACATGCACAAAATGAATGCTAGTAAATAAGAAGGCAAAGTAGCAAGTGATTGAAGTAGACTACGCGGATTAAAAGAAAAGAAAGCAGTGCCCACAGGCTGTCAGAGTCAGCCACACAGGTCTTGAATGAAGTGGTGACTTTAATGATTTATTCGGCATTTACTATGTGCCAGGCCCTATGCTTAGCACCTTACTTGATTCACCTCATTTACTCCTCTCCGCATTCCGGGATCGGGCATTATTTTTAATCCTCATTTGATGGGTGAGGAAACAGGCAGTGCAGTGCCCAAGGCGCCGCAGCGGGTGCGTGGCAGAACCGTCCCACTCCTTTCGGACTCGCAGCCGTCAGCTTCTTGGGCAGGGGACTGGGGTTGGCAGTACACTCCCATCTGCACCGGACTGATTCAAAATTGGGTAATAAATTAACAGGAAGCATGCTACAATTTATTGTCTTTTGAGTGACTGAAAAAAAAGGCAATTTAGGCAACTTTTTGTGACATTGTTAGCAGGATAGAAGGGGACTAAGGCATACTGCTTAAAAGAGCAAATTGCTGTCAGACTGAGCATTTGTGTACATAAAGGTATTTGATGTTTTAATCTACCAAGCACTGTTGTTTATACCATTGAAATAGGTCCCAAAGACCTCTGTTTTTTCAGCCTACTGCTCATGTGAAATATTTGGCAGGAATAGAGGAGATATTTTTTCCTCCTGCTACTCTACCATTTGGGGATTTATCAGTAATTCGAGCTTGGTTTTGTCCCAGTTTGTTTGAATGAGTAAGGTTTTCCTGTATTTGGAATCAGTGAGGAGCCAGCTTAAGGGCAGTGCCCGACACAGCGGGAAGCGCACGATACTGTTTGCTGGATGAATGGACGCAGCTATAGGTCTAATTAACTAGAATCCAACTTGCTCAGCACCACGGCAGGCCGCTTGTGGGCTGAATCTGGCCCTTTCACTCGGACAGGAATGAACTGTTAAAAGGAACGTTGGCGAGATTTGACGTAACCCAAGGACTGAAGAAAGAGGAGTCGTGAATGGCTGTTAAAAGAATGTGGGAATAGCAAGGAAGAAACTCACCCTTTATCCTAATGTCCTACTACAACTACCAGCCCTTCCTCTCAAAAAAAATACATTTTTATAGTTGTGATCACAGTGTATGTCCAATGTTTTACTTTTGTAGAGTTAACTAGGTCTATAAATCAACAGTGCAGCCTACTCATTTTCATCATGGCTTGGTATTGATTAGAACTAATACATTCTTTGCCTAACCAAAGAGCTTTACTCTATGTGGCCAGCAGGTGGCACTCAAGAAGCTGCTATTTTCCTAAGTAGTAATGGTACACTAGAAAAAAACACTTTTTCCCTTAATAAAACTGAAGCTCAAAACACAAATCATTACTTGAAGAACTTGATGAAACATTAGAAACTCCCCAAGACTTAAAAACATGTCATAAATTTATATGCATGTAGGCATTTAATTTTATGGAATCATTTATTCTACTAATATTTACTAAACAACAGTGCTAGGCACCAGTCATGCAAAGATTTATCAGAGAAACCGCCTGCCCTCAAGGGAAAAATTTGAATGTAGTGGGGAGACCGACTTGTAAATAAGGACCAGAACCCAGCGCAGCACCCGCAGTGGTGGGACCCCAGGGGCAACGAGCGCCTCTGTTTTGTGGAGGAGGAAAGGTGGGCTTTAGAGAGGAGCAACAAACAAAAAGTGAATAATAACAACATGATATTACAAGTAGAAAAAGTAAATTTTCCCCATGCAGTACAAAAGGCTAGACGATGCGACTGTGCTCTTGGGATTGCCTGGAGCACCCCCTGCCCCGTCCCCCGCCCCCACCCATAGCCACAGTTACTTTTTAGTTTCTTCCTGAAAACACCAAATGGTTTTGAACAGTGAATTCCATGATGCTGGAATTCCTTTGTCTGGTGTGTTCCTTGTTGATTCTCCACCCAGGAGAGTGTTTGACATGTAGTAGGTGCTCAATAAATGCTTGTTAAATGAATAAAATGAGCCATGGAATGACATGGTGAGATCTTTTCTAGAACTGTCACTGGCAGCGGTTTGCAAAAATAGTTGGAGCAAAACAGGGCTGGAGACTGGGGGTGTGACAGAGTGCTTACTGCAGAGGTGTGGGTGAGTGGGTGAGGTGGTAACCAGGAGGAGGAGGAGGAAGCGTTAAGGTGAGCTTTGTCAAGGACAGGGGGTAAGCAGGACTTGGTGACTGACCAGGTTTGGGGAGCAAGGAGAGGGAGAAGGGGATTGATTTTCTGGGCTTTCTGGCTTGGGAGATGGGAGGTAGAGGAACAGAACTGGGTTTGGTTTGGGACATGTCCTGTTGAAGATGCCTGAGGAACATCGCAGTGGAGCTGCCTAGAAGGCAGTTGAATGTATGTGTCTAGAGCTCAGCAGAAAGGTCTCCATAGATAAGAGATTGGAAGGTGAACGTTTAGGACAGTCTCACCACACCTAGTGGTTTTGCAGATGAAGGGAGTCGAGGCTGAGAGAAACCGACTGTTTCCGTCTTTAGAAGGAGCGGCTTTGCCTCAGCTGACCCACATTCCTTGTTGGAGTCTGGCTGGGATCCCAGCTGCCAGGACCCTGCCCGCCTCTTCCAGAGCTGCCAGTGAGCACAACTGGGAACCTGTGGCCCTAAAACGATTGCTCTGTTCTCTCACTTTATTCTTCGAGTAAGTGTTTTTGTCGAATCCCCTTGGAACTCTGCAGCCAGCTCTGCATCTTAGCCAGGGGGTAGGCTCTCTTCCCCATCGCCTCCCGGCTGGCTCTGCCTCAGCCCGAGCTGCTGAGAGCTGAGCTTCTGGACTTGACTTGTTTCGTTAAGTAATCAGTGTCTTTTTCAAGTTGGCCTGAGGCCACTTTTCTCATCCTCTCTCGCTGTGTATTTGTACACAGCAAACACCCAACAGCTCTGTGTGACCAGTGACAAATGCCTTCTCCACTATGGTCCTCAGTTTCCCCCTTTGGTGCAGTGGACAAATGATGTCTGCCTTTCTGATTAGGAGAGCCGATGAACAGGATACATTCATTATAAAAACAAAACAAAACACTGTACCAGACCTTTTAGATATTGTTTTTAAACAAGTTGCAAAGTGTCCCACATCTGGACAAAGCATGTTGGCTTTGGTATCAGAAAGAAAACAATTGGCCATAGCAAATCCAATCTGAGAGGTTTCCTGAGGGCTGGTTTGTCATTCTGGTGGGGAAGCAGGAAAAAAATGGTGATAATGGGTGGAATAAAGCCAGAAAGTGCGGGGGCTGGTGGGGGTGGGTGGGTGAGTTCTGACAGCTGAGGAGGGAAAGGAGGTGAGGTCAGCAGCTGTGTTATGGCCGAGAAGTGAGGAGGAGCCAGGGCAGACCGGTTGGATGTTCTGCCCGAGGCTGAGGCAGTTGAAAGGACAGCAGGATAGAAGCCACCATCAGAGTCACTCCATGCTGAGGGAGGTCTGGTCGCTCCAAGCCAGGGCTTTGGAGACTCCCCCTTCCCAAAAGTGCCTTCAGTCACCACAGCCATTGGTTGGAAGACTAAAGACATTTCCACGTGGATCTTTTTGCGGTTGGGATGTACAAAAAGGAGAAACATGAGTTCAGGCTGAAGGACAAGACCAGAAAATGCAACCAAAAAGAACAGGCTGGACCGTGGAAGGGAGGTGTAGGAAAGAGGCAGGTTTATTTTAAATCAGGAAGTTATACGTCAAAGCCAGTTTAGATGAGCTGACATTTATTTAAATTGCCGTAGAGTGCCACAACCTTGCAAGTCACCTTTTGGGGGTCCTCCAGCCCCTCTAACTAGAATTGATGGCTTTTGTCAGTCAGAACTGGGGGCATCTGCAAATGTCCCTGCAAGCAGAAGCACCAGAGCCCAGAGCTGTGTGAGTGGCAGGCCTTGTCCCTGGGCCTCGCCCCCAAGCCTGAGAGAACTAAGGCTTTTTGTCTCTAGGAGTGGGGGCAGGCCACCCAGACAGGGGCCCAGAAACCAGGAGGGATGGCTAGCCTGGGTCTGGGCCACCCCGAGTCCCCACTGTTGTGATGACTCTGTGGTCACTGACGTCAGGAGCTCGGAGCCCTCAGTAAACATGATACAGTTCTTAATATACGTGTGGAAGAATTTCTAAATGCATAATTCCACAAATCAAAACACATCCTTAATCAGATAATGTGTGCCAGTTTGGCTTTCAGAAAATGTGACCTTTCATTCACTCAACAAGTATTTACTGAGTGTCCTTGAAGACCCTGTAGTCAAGTGGGCTCTTAAAAATCAGGGCACAGCCCAGGGAGAGAGACGGCCCCCTCCTGGCTGCCCGGAGGTTTCTCCTCTCTGAGAGGCACCCTGGAGGTGCTCTGTAGACTCACTTCATCTGCATGCTTTTATGTTCTCGTCTTCGGGGGTTGGTTTTCTTCTCCCTTAGATTCCCAGTAACGATCTTCTGTCTTGGTTGAGGAAAGGGGAAAAGCATCTGGTCACCTGACCTAGGCCTCAGAGAAGGAGGAGGGATGGGGGAACCCTGGCCCCCTGGGCAGTCCCCTGATGCAGGGCACGCACAGCCCTTAAAACCAGAGGTGTGGCCCAGGCGAACTTCACCTCCCTGAGGCGGAGATACTGCCTGTTTTACCAGAGTCGCCACCTCTTTTCTGTTTCCAACTCCTGGGTTCTGCAGCCGCTTGTCCCAGACATCCATTGGTGACAGTTCTGGCATACGTGGGGCTGGAGTGTCCTCAGGTCCCGTGTGCTGTGCTCTGCGAGCCTCCACAGCCGCAGGGAAACGTTCTGTAAAACAGCAGCGGAGAATACGCTCTGGGTGGTGCTCAAAGTCATGGCTCAGGTTCAGCCCCGCCACTCTGCTGAGCTATGCCTGCGTCGACCAGGGCCCCAGTCTCTCAGAGGCGCTCCTTGTCTGAAAATGGAAAAAGTAGGTTTGCTTCTGAGGGGTAGAGAGGGCGTGATCATCAGGCACTTAGCACAGTGCTCCCCACATAGGACATCTCACCCGGTGGTGTGTAGGGTTGCTGTTGCCATCATGATCTGTGACCGGGGGGGGTGGGGGGGGGCAGAGGCTGCACGAGCTGTGAAAATAGTCCCACCGTGATTGATGGGTGAAGGGAAGGGGATGGGCAGATGTGCGATAAAGCAGGCGTAGCCCAGTGTGCCTTGTAGAACGGGGAGGGGGAACATGTGAGGGTTCTCTATTGTAACTCCTTTAGCATTTCTATGCACTTGATAATATTCATGATAAAATATGGGGAGGAGGAAATTCCACCAAGCTGTTCACATCTTTGGAGCTGAGAAATCCATACTGATTGATACCAGCAAACTGGATTCAGTAGCATTGAGACGCAGCCTTGCAGAAGCTGAGTGCTTCCGTGGGGAGGAGCCCTTCTGCTAAGTGAGTGTGTGTCCGCATGTCAGGGTGGCCGTGTGTGAGGGCACAGAAAACGGGGATAATGGGGAGCGAGAGGTTCATTGAATACGTGCTCTTAATTTTTTCTGTGCCCCACCTCATTCCAAAAAGGATTTGTGGTAACTTGCAAAAATACCTGGAACTTCAACAAGATAAAAATAAATGAAAGATCAGTGAAAAAAGGATATGCATGTCATCATGTTCTGAATATACATTTTGAAAGAAGTGGGTGCAAAACGTGGCTAGCATAATAAAAGCACAGAGGATCCCAGGTTCCCTTTTCACTTGGTGGCTGATTTTCCTGGAGGCCCAGGACAGCTGGGTTTCCTCATTTCGTGGTTGATTCTAGCGCTCCACCAGCCAAAGAGCAGTAGCCTAGAAAAATACTCCAAGTGATGGACTTGAAGTCGCCAACACTGGCCGGCGACCTGCTGGAGGCTCCGCTTATGTCCTGACTGCCCCGTCTTGTGTGCAGCACCTGGGCACCCCTGCCCTGTCCCCGCAGCCCTCCTGCCCTCCCCCTCCCCCTCCCCGCCTCCTCTCACCTCCTGCACTCCCTCCCCCAGCAGCATTTCTCAGTTATTCTTTGAAAGCACAAGCGCAGTCATCATGTCAATCAGGGCACATTTGCTGTTTGGAAATGATGCCTGAGCATCTAAGGGCACCCCTGGGCCTGCCTCATCTGTCCAACTCCATGTCTAAATAAGAATGTTCTTTAGAAAGGGTGGTGCTTAATTAGCCAGAAAGTGTGTTTCTTATCCTTAGCTGGAACTGTGCTTTTTAGAAAAATGTTAAAAATACTAATGTCTCTTTTTTTTCCTCTTCTCTCTTTCCTTTAAAATTACATTGTTCCTAGCGTATATTCTTCCAACTTCCACGCAGTGAAGAGGGAATCAGATGGGGCTCCTGGGGACCTTGGTAGCTTGGAGAACGAGAGGCAGATTTATAAAAGCGTCTTGGAAGGCGGAGACATCCCTCTCCAGGGCCTCAGCGGGCTCAAGCGACCCTCCAGCTCGGCCTCCACTAAAGGTAACTGAGCGAAGCCTACAGGCCTCTTGCCTGTCTCCTGGCCACACTGTTATCGGGGTGTCGGCAGTGAGTGAACCTCCAGCTACTGGGGTAACTTTTGCCTTATTCAGGTCCGCTTCCAGGCCTTCGAGCTTTCTTATGTCCCCTCCGCTAGTTTCTCACCGGCCATTTTTCTTTCTGGTGTTAATAGTTTTCCTTCCTGTAAACCCCAACCTTGCTCTCCCTGAAGCATCTCTCTTTCTCTCTCTTATTTCTTTGTTCTGATTCCCTTTTCTTAGAGATTAGCTGAGCTTTAGCCCTTCCCGACTCTAGCGAGGTGGCCATTTTTGCGTTGCATCTTTGCACCTGCTTTGCAGCATAGATTATTTTGCTTCTGGACATCAACCGGAAATTTTTTTAAAAAAAGAATCCTATTACAAATGAGCATGTTACCTCTCCTTTTTTGTTTCTTAGCAGCTTTCAGCTTTAACCTAATGGGTCTGTTTATTTTATTCTGCATGCTTTCCAGTGGATCGTAAAGGTGGGAATGCTCACATGATTTCTTCATCTTCAGTTCATAGCCGAACGGTTAACACTAGCAATGTATTAGGCCCTGTGTGTAAGCACAAGAAACCCCTGTCCGCTGCAAAAGCCTGCATTTCGGAAATCCTTCCCTCCAAGTTCAAACCCAGGCTCTCTGCTCCCAGCGCTCTGTTGCAGGAACAGAAGAGTGTCCTGTTGCCATCAGAAAAGGCTCAGAGCTGTGAGAACCTTTGCACTTCGGTTTCTTTGAATGATTCCAAGAGAGGGCTCCCCCTCCAAGTTGGGGGGAGCATCGAGAACCTGCTCATGCGCTCCCGGCGGGATTACGACAGCAAGTCCAGCAGCACCATGAGCCTGCAGGAGTACGGCACCAGCGCCAGGAGGCCCTGTCCTCTCTCGAGAAAGGCTGGGATGCAGTTCTCCATGCTCTACCGGGACATGCACCAGATCAACCGAGCTGGCCTCTTCCTGGGATCTGCCTCCTCCTCCAGCGTGCGCGATCTTGCCTCCCACTTCGAGAGGAGCAGCCTGGCCTTGGCCAGGGGCGAGCTGGGCCCCAGCCAGGAGGGCTCGGAGCACATCCCCAAGCACACTGTCTCCTCCCGCATCACGGCTTTCGAGCAGCTGATTCAGAGGTCGAGGTCCATGCCGTCCCTGGACCTGTCCGGCAGGCTGAGCAAGTCCCCCACGCCTGTGCTGTCCCGGAGTGGCCTGACCTCCGCCCGCTCTGCTGAGTCTCTCCTGGAGTCAACCAAGCTCCGGCCCAGGGAGATGGGTGGGATGAACCCTGGAGGGGTCTATGCCTCCCCGACATGCAGCAATATGGTGGACCCTGCCTTGGGCTTCAGGGGTCTGGCACCTGCGGAGCCCCTCTCCACATGCTCTGACGAGCTCGATCACTGCTCAAACGTCTCCAGTGACAGCAGAGAGGGCAGCAGTGGCAGCGTTCATGGAGACTTCCCCAAACACCACCTCAACAAGTGCAAGGGCACCTGCCCAGCCTCGTATACCCGCTTTACCACCATCCGGAAGCACGAGCAGCAGCAGACCTCCAGACAGCCTGACTGGCGCCTGGATCCCAGAGGGGACAGGAGCACACTCCTCAGGAACATCTACCTGATGAGCCCCCTCCCTTTTCGGTTGAAAAAGCCCCTCCAGCACCACCCCAGACAACCTTCCCCTGGGGACTTCTCGAGCCCACCGCTGGGCCGGAAGCCAGACCTCCCCAGTCAGCCCCATCAGGACGAGCCCAGCTCCAGGGGGAAGCCCTCTGTCCCCAAACGCCTATCTTCGCGACACACCATGGCCAGGCTGAGGCGGATCTCAGAGCCCCCTCAGGAGAGACCCATGGTGCCCGAGGACTGCCCCAGGGCCTTTAGTAATGGGAACTCTGTGCTGCACTCAGACCGCGGTCTGGACAGAAACAACAACCCACAGAGTGAACTGGGACCATCCCTCGGAGGTGGCATTTTGTGTATTTGCCTGGTCTCACCTCACCTGTCTCTCCACCTTGCTTGCTCTGTCCCCTCCTCCCGTGTGCTCTTGGTGCTCATTTTCTGGTCCACCCTTTGTTTTCTGTTTGTTTTGCTTGGCAATTAACCATGGCTCGTAGTGGCTGCTCTTCTTTAAAAACAAAGCCCCCATGTCATTTAGACTAACCACCAAACTCGGTTTCGAAAGAAAAATTGGCCGTTTAGCTCATCTGGGAAATTTGCTCATTTGAACCTCTGAGCCCCTTGCAGTTTGCACCAACCCCAACTCACCCGTGGTTTTTTGAGAGGCGGCCCTGTGTGTGTGTGTGAGTGTTCAGTGTGTCCCCGTGAGACCCTGCACGCCTCTTAGCAGGGACAGTTTTCAGAGAAGGTCCTCTCTGCTTACCTTTTGCCTTCTAATGAGTTTTCTTTGCATTATACTAGCTCACACGTAAGTCCAAAATGTGGGGAGAACTTGTTTTGTTTTGTTTTCCTGCAGAATTTGATTGTTGCTCATTGGTCTCAACAACTGTAAAAACCTGAAATTCAGAATGGCTGAAAGGTGAAATCTTTTCCCAGTCTGGTTTCCCACTAAATCTTTCCCTGTTTTAATTCTACTTTGTTGTTTTGAAGATTCAGAATCACCAAGGCATTTTATACCCGCTGATTACTTGGAATCCACAGAAGAATTCATTCGAAGACGTCATGATGATAAAGAGGTAAATGCCATCTCTATTATCCCTTGGCTCTTGTACACATACAAATATGAAGGAGGTCAATGTTCTAGATACCTATCAGACAGGTGATGTGGCCTAGCAACTGGATGCAAATATTGGCATTGTCAGAAGTGACTTTGCATATGGCGCAGACTTAATCACTCCCCTTTTGCTCCACCCTTCCAAAAAGTAGGAGTGATGTTCCCAAGGCGGTGGGTTCTAAGTGCCATGTTGAGCCATACTGCTGCACAGGAGGTTCAGAAAGAGGTTACCCACCCTGGATTGCTCTTTGCTCTTTCATCCCTCCCAAAACCCCTGCCTGATTATTCTCTTGGGAAATCCAGCCACGTACCTCTCCTATACTGCCCACCACAAAGCACAGTTCATATTGGGAACAATGCGGTAGGAGAAAGAGGAAACTGAAAAATAATAATGACCATGATACCTACTATGAAACAATTTGAAGTTGCCTTTAACCCAGAAGAAGAGAGACGCCCTAGGAAATGTTGGTGAATGCCCACCAAGAACTTCAGGACGCAGCCCTTTCCTTACAGCTACTGACACATCTGTACTGCACTGGGCTGGAGAAGTAATGCATTTTCTTGGGATTTAGGAAGAGGTCATTCTATGTACCAGCTAAATGGGCAAAATCATAAGCTTTTGTTGTAATAAAGTGTTGATGGGAGGCGTGCTTTCTAGATGTTGCATTCCCAGGAGAAAGGGTCCTGTACATCAGACAAGCTGCAATGCCCATTTTCCTCTGATGAATTAAGATGTGGAAGAATTGCTTTGAAGAGGTAACCTGAGGGGAAGGGCGTCCATGTCTACGTACTCTTCCTTTCCCTATAAAGTCTGAAGCCCGATGTTGTTCTGTTTTGTTGAGTGGTTTCAGAGTTTACGTGAGTTTTCTTTAAGGATTTAGAGTGAGGCCAACTTTGAGGAGAGCTAGATGATAATCACACTGACAGATGGTGAGACAAGAGCCAGAAAAGACCATGGCTCTCCCCTCTCCGGGCACTGCAGACTGTTCTGTAAGACACTTGCACATGTCTGTGGGAAGAAAAGAGTGGAAGGGTTTGATGTCCAGAATTATGTGTCATAATGAGGTGAAAAACTCATGGACAGTGAGTGTTCATGAGGCCACAGAGCAGATTCATTTCGAGTCACCGTCCCTGAGGTTCCCGCCCGTGCAAGCCCAGACTGCTATGTAGAAGGCGACGCTCCAGCTTAGTCGAGTGAACTGTAGTGCCCACCATGGAAGGTTTTGTGATAGAATTCTGCTGGCCACCCAGGAGGCCTGTTTTACAAAGTTGGCATAGCCATTGATCTACTAAGAGGGGCATTCAGAAAGGGGGCATCTTTTTTCCTGAATAACACTGGCTCAAAGACCCTTAAAAACTTCCTGTTTTTCTCTATGGTTTTGGCTTGTGTGGTTAAACTACGGGAAGGATGGGTTTACTGAGATCAGCTTCAAGCACTGGTTTGGGAGCTTTGCTCCACTCCCTGTTCACTTTCACTGAGTTTATGTAACCTCGCCAGAGCACCAGAGGTATGGCCTCAAGCATTAGTCAAAAAAAACTGATACCAAAAAAACACACCTCCCAGCTAATGGGGTGTCAATCTTGGCATTTTTCTACGCAGCTGCTGTATTATTGACATGGATGGTAATGGCATTTCAGGAAATGATAGCGTGTTGGTCCTGGAAGAGACATTGGTGGTTACCTAGTCAGTCCCCTTGTTCCCTCCAACAGGGTGGCGGCCTGCCCAGGGCCACACGCCACGCCAACTTGTACCAGAGGCGGAGCTAGAAACCAGGGTCCACGGCGCTTGGCAAAGCACTTCATGTCTTTTCTTCTGTAATCTTCACAGCAACTTAGCTGAGCACTGGAAATCCTACAGCCATTCGATGAGTTATTACTTTATTATTTGTAGACCCTGGAAAAAAAGAGGAAAATTGGGCCCACTATCATTTGGCGCTAGGTGTCACTTGAAGCATTTACTTACCTGCTGGAAAAAGACTAATGTTTGATTAATAATGTAAGAATTATCCATTATAATTAATTCTTTTCCTATAAAAATTTTAATCTTAAGAATGTATGTTTGGTATAGAATAAGAAAACATTAAAATTCTATTCCATAGGGCCATTGCAATAGGCAATGAAGAAATGCAACATTTGGTAAAATACAACATTGTTTAATTATTTTAAAAGACCTTTAAAAATAGAAATAGATGACTTATTTCCTTAATTTAGGAAAGAATATCTCTTCAAAACTTAAGTACCATTATTTTTAGTTTATCTTCTATATTTATATTCTACATCATTCCCTTAAACTCAGCTTAATTTCACCTAATGAAGAAATAGTTAAGTTTAAAAGTGTAGCAGGAGCCCTGGCTGGTGTGTCTCAGTGGGTTAGTGCCAGCCTGCGAACCAAAGGGTTGCCAGTTTGATTCCCAGTCAGGGCACACACCTGGGTTGCAGGTCAGGTCCCCAGCAGGGGGCAGGTGAGAGGCAACCACACACTGATGTTTCTTGCCCTCTCTGTCTCTCTCCCTTCCCCTCTGTGTAAAAATAAATAAATAAAATATATATATTTTTTAATGTAACAGTAACGTAACTGATGCTCTCTGTCAGTCACATACCTAGCCTTGTGCTAAGGCCTCCTAAAAATTGTGCCCAGAGAAAAGATTGGCTGGCCTACGAGAAGGAGTACTATGTTTTCTGAAATGGGCAGCTCCACTCTCTCAAGTGTGTAAGAGTAGCAGACATCAGAAGCACAAAAATGACCCAGTTGCCATAGACCCCACAGAATAAAAGCCCATAGCAGGTTTAATAGGCCTGATGTGGGCAGAGGAATCAGCCAGCCCTAGTCCCACCATGGGGACATTCTGTGGGAACTCATCACTGCCTAAGCGAGGTAAGGACAGCACTTCCAGCCTCCTGCCCCGAGCCCAGCGTGCCTATGAATGCCCTGGATTTACCCCCTGGGTCACCTGGCCTTTGACGCCCATGTATAAGGAAGTAGGAGGCTTTGGGCTGAGTGGGGGGATGGTTTGCAGACAGTGTAAATATATGGAATTCATCCTTCCCTGTGCCCCACTGTTCCCCAGGTTTCTCCTGTGCAGGGCTGTCTCCTTCCCACATGGAGTGGCGCAGAGGGGTGGTTATAGCAGGACATGGCAGTTGTGGCCATAAAGCCCCTCCAGCATCTAACCCTAAACTTTCCTCCTTAGCACCTTTTCTGCAGTAGCTTTTGTTGGTAGTTTTTCAGTACCCTGGACCAGATGATTCACTGCCCATTTTATGCGATTTCATGGCAGAAACTTTTAGCGGACCAGAGACGACTTAAGCGTGAGCAAGAAGAGGCCGATATTGCAGCTCGGCGCCACACGGGTGTCATTCCAACGCACCACCAGTTTATCACTAATGAGCGCTTTGGGGACCTCCTCAATATAGACGATACGGCAAAAAGGAAATCTGGGTCAGAGGTCTGTTTTGGTCGCCTCGATCTGCTGCTTGACCCAAAGCCATATTTGCCTCCCCTCTGTAGGTCAAATTAGTCCTCCAAACAGCATCTGTCATCTTGGCTTCCCTTAGGCTTGCTTTGGCTCTCTGTGGCTGGTCAGTGGACATGAGTCCCATCATGTCCTGTGCTCTGTATGTTCAAGCATGCCTGGCTGTGGGACCGGGTCTGCTGGCAACACCCCTATGCATGCCTAGAGCATCGGCTGCCTTCATGCGTCCAGTCCTCCACATCCTGCATTTCATCATGATACTGTGTTGCCTGTGCATTCTGCCTAGAATCCTTATACCTTAGTCCATGTGCATTAGTAGCTCTGGTGCAGACAGAGACAAGATTCTTTGAAGAGATGGTTGAGAGAAACTTATGTTACGAAAGTTAGCTAGCGATGCATTATTTACACTGACCTCAAAATTTAGTGGCATTAATATTGAACTGTCAGAGAACAATACTGCCCCTCAATATTTTACAATGAATTAATTGAATATAGTGTTCAGTAGTGCTGAACCCTCGCAGACGAATTTTGAAACCCAAAGAGTTTTGCAGTTAGGATGAGCTATGGAGGGCGAGCGCTCTTCGAGACTTTTCTTTGGTTCCCTTAATTTTAACGTTTCTCAGCTGAGATTATGAAACTTAATATTATAAAGCAAACAAAGAAGCACAAACCCTTGAAGGGACTTTGTTCAGGCCTGGCCTCCTACACTAAGGTCAGCGTGTTGCAATCCCTGTGCCGGCCAAAGGCTGCGTCTTGCGTCAGGATTTGTTTTGCCACGTGACCCCTCGGTGGCCCTGCTGAAGGTTAGCTCCTTTTAGGAACGTGTGTGTCCAGGGCTTGGGTGGTATGGAAATGAGTGACACCCAAAGTGTATACAGTTTTATAATCTTTTGGTATAATAGATTAATATTCATTTTTCTATCTTTTGAGTGACAGAGGCAACACTGGCCAGTTGTCAAACTGTTGTCTGGGAAGAACAAGCCACGTTCAAATAAGGAAAGCTAGGGAGGGGAAGGAGATGCTAAAGTGATGGAGGGAAAGAAAATGTCATGAGGAAGAGGCAGAAGCTCTCAAGTGTGAATCAGTTGCAAGGGAAGGACAGCCGCTCGGG